>ML394829.1:34912-73250 GCA_005239525.1 Nicotiana knightiana | reverse complement strand
AGTTAATTAGAATGCAATACGAGTGGTGAATAGATCACAACCCTGGAATATTTGTCTCTACTGAATACATAACAATAATTCTTGTCACTTGATAATTAGTTATTTCATAGAATCTTAGTATAAAATAGTTGCATCCTTGATTTTATTTTGGCTTGATTAGATAATGATTAGAGTGATTTAGCAAGTAGTTTACACAAGTCCTTGTGGGTACGATATCTGGACTTAAAATCCTATATTACTTGTCTACCACGTACACTTGCGTGCGCATTGGGAAATCAACCAATAGCTTTCCGAGCGGGTTTAATGTTAGGTGCCATCACGGTCCCGACGGTGGGAAATTCGGGTCGTGACAATTTTATCTCAAAATGTGAAACTTAGACGAAACTCTTTTTCTTCGATTCGCTCACCCTTTCACCTCCACGGATTTACTTTTCACTTGTTTCAAATAGCCTAATACTTATAATCTCAAAATAATCTCATTCCCGAGCTTACGTCGATTGACTTATGACGAAACCTTAACGTATGAAAATTTGGGACGTAACATCTCATTTTGAGCTTTCATCAATTTACTTATGGCATACTTTCATTTACGAAAACATGGGGTGTAACATTTTGCACCTGCGACACTTGGTCCGCAGATGCGAGTCCGTAGAAGCAGGCAGTGGACCGCAAAAGCAGTGGTTGGTTGAGTTCTAGGAGTTTCACATATGCGGGAATAGGTGCGCATAAGCAATCCTTGGACCGTAGGTACGACTTGTGGATCAGAGAAGATGGATTGAATGACTTAAATGAAATTCGCATGTGCTCTTATTTTTCCGCAGATGTGACTGTCTTTCCTTAGAAGCAAAAATCTTGGGCAGAGTCAAAGCTTAGATGAGGGTTTTATTTCATTCATCACGCTTTGAGTTAGAGAGCTTGGTTTTAGGAGATTTTGGAGGATATTTTAATGATTTGGATTGGGGTAAGTACTTTTTATTCAGATTTGTTATTATTTCATGATTCTAACCTCGATTTTAGTGTTTGATTAGTGATTTGAATTGAAGAAACAACGGATTTTGGTAAGAACATTTCTAAAACATAAATTGATTATTTGAAGGCTGATTCAAGGTCGGAATTCGACGATTTTGGTATGGTTGGACTCATATTTAAATGGGTGTTCTAAATTTATGAGTGGACTCTAAGGTGCGGGCCCATGGTTGGATTTTTTATTTTTATTAAAGATCGAATCTTTATTATCCGGAATTTCTTCCTATGACTTTTATTTATGATATTAAGTTATTTTGGATAGAGTTGAACCGTCCAGAGTTGGATTTACGCAGGAAGGGCTTGGTAGTGGACTGATTTAGCTTGTTTGAGGTAATTATATTTCCTAACTTTGTGTGAGAAAACTACCGCATATGATTGGATTTAATTGTACTATTTGAATTATGTGGAAGACGCGTACATGAGGTGACGACTATGCACACAAGCTTATATGTGAAATTGATCAATTTAGACTATTAGGTTACTTATAAACAGCTAATTGAAGTGGTTATTACTTGTTTTACCTTTCATTGTCATGTTTATTCTTATATGCCTTAATTGAGTTGTTATTGCATGTTCTATTTTCATTATCAAGGTTACTCTTATTTGCATTTAGAAGTAGTTATTATTACATGCTATCTCTTCCATTATTGAGTTATTCCCATGCATTTAGTCGTACTTTCTATTATATGGTATATCTTTTGTTGTTGGGTTTATGTTATTTATTGGAGATATCTTCCATTGTTTGAGTTTATCAAAGTTGTAGTTATTGAGAGCTATTCACATGTTTTAGTTAAAGTGGTTGTTTTATGTAGTGTCTTCCATTGTTGAGTTACTTCCCATTCATTTTGTTGTCATTGAGATTCTTGTATACATTGTGGTTGAGCCGTGGGCTATGTGTTGTGGTGTTATTGGTATTGTTGTTTTGGAAATATTGTTGCATATGGTCACATTGGTGCGAGTTGATTATTGTTTTGTGATATGATGTGCATGCGGCGGTATAAGGGTAGTGATATTGATGCCCATGGGGCGAGATAAGGTGGGATTTATGCACGTGTTACTAGTAAGGGAAATTTCTTGAAGCCACATGATGAGATAAGGGGGCTAAAGCGCGTAAATCTATTTCGGAAAAAAATAGTTTTTTTAAAAAATAATGCAAGGCTCACGCGGCAGTATAAGGAAGATTGTGACTTGTAAAATGTGCATATGAGGTTTGGTACCTCTGTGTGATTCTTGTTGTACATTTTACGTTTGAACAACTTGTTGATTTGAATGGTTATTATTTTTCCTTAATTCATTTCCTAAGGTTTTGAATATATTTGATCATTTGTTGTTTTTATCATATGTTCACTCTTTGTTGCCGTTCATTGCTTTTACTTCCATTGTTAACCTTATATTGATAATCTACTTCTTGTTGTTTATTGGTTTTACTTACCGTTATTAGATTATACTAACATTTTGTTTAGGTTTCTATATCTAGTAGGTATCTTGACCTGACCTCATCATTGCTCTATCGAGGTTAGGTTTTATATTTACTAGGTAGTGTTGTTGTTTACTCATGTTATGCTTCTGCATATATTTATGCAGATCCAGGTATACCTGCCCGTGTCGTACGCTAACGAGTTGATTCAGACTTTGCAGAGACTTCAAGGTACACATGCTTGGCACTTGCAGACCTCGGAGTCACCTTCTTGTGATCTTATTCTACTGTTTCTTTTTTTCCCGAACAATATTGTACTAGAGATTCTTAGTGTATTTCTGTTTACCTCCAAAATTGGTGTTAACAATTATACTTGATTTGTGGTTCTAAAAATATGTGATTTATTTCAATAATAGTAAATAAGCAAGAAATATTAGGTGTAAATAAGAAGAATATGATAACCAAACCAGTGTTGTCAAAGGAACGAAGGCCTCAAGCTCGATAGCCTCGCGATCTCGAGGTCAGTTAGTAGCAATAAAGTATGAACAATAAATGAACAACAATAAAGTTGAAGAATAATCTTGAGCACAGTAAACGAGAAAAGAAGAGTAGAATGTTCTATAGCAGTGAATGATGATGTTTACAAATGATTGGAGTCCCCTTTATATAGGAGGGGAAAATATATTTTTGTTTATAGTAAAAAATAGTATTGATACAACTATATAACCGCCTAGTATGGATTTGTACGAACCAATCTTGAGATTTGCGCCTTGGCTTATATTCCCTTGAGAAATTCCCGTATTTTCTTGACTGTCATCGATTTTGCACTGCCTCGAGGTAGGCCGCGTCGAGCCTTCGATGTTCTCTCTCGAGGTATGCATTCTGATATTGGGCTTGAACTTTACTTCGAGCCTTCCGAGCTCGAGCTCGGCACAACAGAGACTTCAAAATCAGACTCCTCCGATTTCGGCCGTATACAGATAGTCCCCGCGTTTCTTAGAATGAAATGATAAGAAACGATTTGAATTCTTGACCCTGTGATATCCAAATCCCGATGTCGTCACGTGAGGTCAGCGATATGTGTGATGCTACGGTCGTGTAGAGTTCATGTCTGCATAGTTCTCAGGAAACCATAAATCGATAATGGCTATTGGCCGTCCTTTTAGCTTCTCCAACACGCTTAGATGGCCCCTATAAATACTCCAATCTTTCACTCTTCATACTTTTAGTTTCTTACCCCTTCCTTGTGTTCATCTCTAAACAATTTTCTTCTTCTTCTTTTGAAATTTCTCAACAAAATGGCAAAAACTTCTAAGACAGTTTCCCAAAAAGAGAAATCCCCTTAGTCATCATGCTCGTCTAAGAGCAAAATGGTAGTACCTCCTCGTATTGAGGAGTGTACCCCCAGGTCTTGTGAAACTTCTTCTGCTTTCAAGGTTGAAAATCCTTCCTCGGTTGCGGAATGATGTGAACCCATGTCTCGATATATTAGCCTAGTCACCAAACCCGAACAACTGAAGGCGAATTGTCGTGGGATGCAGTACAAGTGGAGATCCCTTCACCTGATGAGGACATAACCACTTACAAAGCATATTTCCTAAGCGTGTACACATACCCATTCACCATAGGTCCCGTAGAACCTTCTTTGCCCCCGCTAGATCCAGTGATCCTCAATTTTTGTCGACAATATCGGGTGACACTCGACCAAATCTATCCTTCCTTCTGGCAATTTTTTTACTTGATTAGGTATTTTTCGAGTCAGGTTGAGGGGATGCCTTTTACCATATGATTAGACTATACATCCCTCGTCTCTATCAAGGTGACCCTCGATCTTCGAAGTCTTTCTTCACTAGCATCGATGAAGATAAAGACCGAGGGTGGATGAGCCGCTTCGCTCTAGTCATGACCTCCGACTTGATTCCTGCTGAAAAGATGTTATTCCCTAAGGAATGGAATATGAAGCATAAATATGGATTCATCGAGTACGTTTCATTAATCAAATGTTTTCTCTTTCACTCAGACTAACTCCCTTCTGATGATGTAGTCCTCCAGTGGTACCCTGGTATAGTTAAGGACCTCCTGGCTAGGTTTGAAAACTAGCTTCCACCTCCACATATGCCTAGTGCGTCTGGTGCAACTTAGCCAAAGGCCGATGGGAGGCCAAGAACCATGGTGAGTTTTTATCATTGACATATTTGAGTCCCTTAGTAAAATATCTCTTGATAACACACTTAACTTTTGCGCTTATGTAGGCCTCAGAGATGTTGTTTCCATGAGGCCGCCCCCACCTGGCGAGGTAGAGACCCAAAAACCTGCCAAGGATAAGAAGATAAAGAAACATACGCTCGCGGAGTCCCCGAAGTCAAAAAATCCCAGGCTTCGAAAACCTAGGGCCGACACGGTGGCCTTGTCTCCCGAAGTTGCTGCAAGTCTTCATGCTGAGTATGAAGAGGGAGATGAGAATGAGGATAAAAGTGATGCCCTCTCGTTAGTAACTCGAAGGGGAAGAGGTACCGATGTTTCAAAGTTCACTGCACCGAAGGCTGCCGAGGTGGTTCAATCTTGAGCTTAGGAGATCTTCGAAGGGAGCTCGGGCACAGTCTCTAAACCGACTGGTCACCAGAACATACCTTGTGCTGAAAAGCAATTGGTAGATGACTCAGAAGAACTCAACCCTGAGGCTCCTCAAAGGCGAGAGAAGGCCCCGATCGAGCCACTCGAGGTAATTGAAGTGGATGACTCTTCGCCAGGACCGTCATTTTCTCCAGGGAAAATACAGGATGCCCAAGATATGAAGACTCCCGACATGGGGGCATCCCATTAAGAGAACGATATATTTGAACAGTGTGTCGTCAGGGTTTAGGAAGGCCCCGACCTTGGTGTTTGAAGAGGTGGAGAAACTACGGAAACAGGTAATCTTTGCCTTAACAACTATATCTTGAGTTTGGTTTTTGCCTTTCTGACCTTCTTCCTTTGTTTTTTAGGCTGTGATGCTCTTCGACCAAGACTTTTCCAAGTCATGAGATGAGCTGGTCCACTGCAAATATGAGCTTAGGAAGCTCATGTTAGAGTCGGATGAGCTCAAGGCTCTTTATGTCAAAAGGGAGGGGGAACTCAATGACCTTCGAGCAAGTTCGGAGAAGGCATCCCGAGAAAGGGCCAATTTTGTTGAGCAGGTAATATAGCCTATGCGGGCAAATTTTATGCTTACTCATTTAAGTTTTTAATGTCTCGACTCGATTCTTGCAGCTCAAGCAAAAGGAAGACCTGGTGGGGCAACTTCGGGAAGAGCTTAGGGTCAAAGTTACTGAGATCCTCGGGTTGAAGCACAACATGGATGATATAGCGTCTGAGAAGGATACTCTTCGAGAGAAGATGACCTCTGTTGATCACCAACTTCAGGGTGCGAATGAAGAAAGACGTAAATATAAGGACCTTCATACTGAGTCGACCGCAGAATTATCCAAAGCCTTATCCAAAGTTGATGCAATTATCTCTACATATCGGACTGATACTGGTGCTTCCAATGCTCGGGCTAAGAAGGAAGCTGATGCGGCCGAGCTTAAGTTAACACGGAACATCAATCAAGCTCGGATGGAGTCTCTAAGGAAACCCCTCAAGGAAGTGCGAGTCGAGGGCTTTGATCTTTCTACTGAGATCGAGAAGGTGAAGGGCTTGGAAGAGGAGGCAGCGGCATTGCTCACTTCCGATGAGGATCCTTCCAGTGGCTCCGAGAGTGGGGGGATGAAGATGAAGTCCCCGAGGAGGAAGAGGCCGTCGAATATCAGGTTGCCGAAGGTCAAGCCATCGAAAATGCAGCTCCTAAGGAAACTACCTCCGATCGAGTGACACCGACAGTAGACTAAGCTTCTATCGTTTTTCTTCTTTTGTGTAAGGGATCCGTATGGAAGTTTTGTAAACATACTTTTAGACCATCATCTATATATAAAGAATATTTTGTTTCATCTTTGTGTTGTGATAATTTTCGACTTGTCTTTGCCTTTAAGATTTGTTGTTGACGATCAGTCCGATGTATTGGACTTAGAATATAAAACCCTAAGGTTTTTTTTTTTGATTGATGATCGATAGTAGATGATCACTTAAGGTCTGATCTTCAAGTTAAGCTTTACCTCGATATTTTCGAGTCCGAACTGGGTAAGGTCTCGAGCACGGTATGCTTCGGCCTTTAAGTTCTTTTTAAGTATTGAACCTTAGGATTTAAAACATCGGCCCTTAGGCTCTTTTAAGTTGGCCCTTAGGCTCTTTAGGTTGGCCCTTAGGCTCTTTAGGTTGGCGCTTAGGCTCTTTAGATTGGCCCTTAGGCTCTTTATATTTTCCTTTAGGCTGTTTAGATTTGCCCTTAGGCTCTTTAGATTTTCCCTTAGGCTTTTACATATCAGCCCTTAGGCTCTTACACATCGGCCTTTAGGCTCTTTTTAGAATGGATCAATTTGACCTCTAAGATGGCTACAATATTCCCCCTTTCTGGCTAAAGACTTGTAAAGATTTTGTTATGCCTTGGCATGTTTTTATACTCGTTCGAATTTTCGACAGTTCAATTGTTTGGGACCTTGTTTGTAAGTCGGTGTGCAATGACGGTCGAGTACCTCTTGATGTTTTCTCGAAGGCTGGTATTTTTGAAGCCTTCATATTGTTTGGGGCTGATTTTATCGAAGCCCCGTTAATTTTTTCGAGGGTATCCTGATTTAACCAGTTTTTCGAAGTATTTGAAGGCCTTTTGCTTTATGGAAGAAGTCGGACATCTCCGAGCCGCACTATTCGGCCGTAGCCTTTTCATATGACCGTAGTCTTTTATATGGCCGTAGCAGTTATTCCCCGAGCGAGATGGCCTTGACCTTAATATCGAGGGGATGCCTTTTTTAAAGTCTTATAAGTTCGTGTATGCCTCATTGAGGTCTTATAAGTTTGATTTTTCCTCATTGGGGTCTTAAAAGTTCGAGTTTGCCTCGTTGAGGTCTTATAGGCTAAAGTTTTTGATGGCTCGACGTGTTGAATGTCGATGACCGTCCCCGAGTATTCGAGTAAATTTTTCCCTTGAGCCGTTAAATGTGAAAATAGTAGACTTCTTTGAGGCACAAAATGTTTTGATATAATAAGAATGCTTCTTTGAGTAGACATGGTTCATTTGACCGTTTGGCCCATTACAACATTCTCCTATCGAGGTCCTCCTAGGCATGACTTGTTTTCTTCTAAAATATAACCTCCGAGGGTGATGCCCTCATTATTCAAGGTTGATACAAAAGAAGCCTTGAATACATGTTGAGTTTTCCTTAGGTAGCATATAGGTGTTGCCTCGTTAAAAACCTTGACGGTAAAACCCATTTGGGATAAAACCCGATCTAACGAAAAAAGAGTGCAACGCATGCTTTAAAATCCAAGGTCTTCGAGTTGAAGGGTCCTTCGATAACTCCAATAGAACACCTGTAAGGAGTTAGTATAAAACATAATGAAAAAAGGAAAAGGTCATACCTCAGCAATAATAATGTTTGAGCAACGATATATTCCAATTGTTTGGTAGTTGCTCGCCTTCCATTGATCCAAGTTTGTAGGATCCTTTTCCTACAACTCTGAGGACGCGGTACGGTCCTTCCCAATTAGGGCCTAGTTTCCCTTCATTTGGGTTTCGAATATTTAGGGTGACTTTCCTTAGAACTAATTCCCCGACTCCGAAGTAGCGGAGGTTCGTTCTTCTGTTCTAGTACCTTTCGGTCCTTTGTTTTTGAGAGGCCATTTGAACTAATGTGGCCTAACGACTTTCATCTAAAAGCTCAATGGAGGTGTTCATGGCCTCGTTGTTTGAGTCCTCAGTGGTACATTGAAATCTGACACTCGATTCCCCAACATCGACTGGGATCAACGCCTCGGACCCATATACTAAAGAAAAGGGTGTCTCCCCCGTGCTTGGCTTCGATGTTGTTCGATATGCCCATAGTACCTCGGGCAACACTTCTCACCATTTCCCTTTCGCATCATCTAACCTCTTCTTTAAGTTTTGGATGATGGTTTGTGGACTCGGCTTGACCATTTGCACTTGGGAGATAAGGTGTTGATAGGATCCTTTTGATTTTATGGTATTCAAGGAATTTTGTTACTTTGCTGCCAATGAATTGCTTCCCACTATCGCATGTTATCTTTGAGGGAATCCCGAATCGCCATATGGTGTGGTCCAATATGAAGTCGATGATTTATTTTTCTCTTATCTTCTCAAAGGCATGCGCTTCTACCCATTTTGAGAAGAGTCAGTCATAAATAAGATAAATCTAGATTTACCTGGCTCCATTGGTAGGGGCCGACGATGTCCATCCCCCATTTTATGAATGGCCACGGGGATAGAACTTAATGGAGTTGTTATCCAGGCTGGTGGATCATTGGTGCGAACCTTTGACATTTTTCACACTTTCGAACAAAAGTTTTTGTATCTTTTTCCATGTTATCCCAGTAGTAGCCCGGTCTGATAAACTTTCAAACCAAAGAATCGGCACTAGAATGATTCCCACAAGTGCCTTCGTGGATTTCTAGTAGCACAGAATCAGTGTCCCCCGGTCCCAAGCATACTGCCAGTGATCCGTCGAAGTTCCTCCTATAAAATGTTCCATTCTTGTCGAGTGGAAATAAGGCCGCTTTGGCTCGGAGGGCCCTCGATTCTTTTGGGTCCGTGGGGAGCTTCCCATGTTTCAAGTAGTTGATGTACTTGTTACTCCAATCCCATGTTAGCTTGTCGATCTAATTTCTGCATGACCCTCTTCGATCACCGACCTAGATAGTTGAACGACAGTCCCCGGGACAATATCATCTTCTTCAACAGATGAGCCCAAGTTTGCGAGTGCATCAACCTCGCAATTCTGTTCTCGAGGTACATGGACCAGGGTCCACTCCTTGAAGCGGTGCAATGTTACGTGAAGCTTTTCTTAGTATCTTTGCATTCTCTCTTCTCGGGCCTCGAAACTTCTGTTTACTTGGTTGACTACCAAAATAGAGTCACATTTTTCTTCGATGACCTCTCCTCGCAGGCCTTTGGTTAATTCAAGACCTGCAATCAAGGCCTCATACTCGTCCTCATTGTTAGTAAATTTCGAAATCGGCCATGAAGTCCGCCAAAATTTGAGACTTGATAGCTATTCGGGGTTGATACTCGATATCATATCCTCTGAGTTTGATGGACCATTTAGCTAATCGGCCCGATAATTCAGGCTTATGCAAAATGTTTCGAAGTGGATATGTATTTAATACACATATATGATGACATTGAAAATATGGTTTCAACTTCCTAGATGCACTTATTAATGCTAGGGCAAATTTTTTTAAATGCGGATACCTAGTTTCAGCATCTCCAAGGGTCCGACTTACATAATAGACAGGAAATTGCGTACCTTGCTTTTCTCGAACCAACACGCCACTTACCGTTACCTTGGACACGGCTAAATAAAAATAGAGCGTTTCATCCTCCTTTGGTGTATGAAGCAAGGACGGGCTCGAAAGATACCGTTTTAATTTTTCCAAAGCTTGTTGACACTCTGGGGTCTATGCAAAGTCATTTTCTTCTTAAGCAGAGAGAATAAATGATGGCTCTAATCTGAAGACCTCGAGATGAATCGGCCTAAGGCAGCTATCCGCCCGATCAGCCATTGCATGGCTTTCACATTGTTTACTACGGCTATCTCCTCGATGGCTTTAATTTTGTCGAGGTTGATCTCGATCCCCCTTTTTGACACCATGAAGCCCAAAAACATGCCCGAGCCGACTCCAAAAGCGCATTTCTCAGAGTTGAGCTTCATGTTGTATCTTCTTAGGATATCGAACGTTGCCTACAAATGAGTCAAATGGTCCTCTGCGCGCAGGGACGTAACTAGCATGTCATCAATGTAAACTTTCATAGATTTTCCTATTTGATGTTTGAACATCTTATTAACTAGGCGTTGATATGTTGCTCCCGCATTTTTTAGCCCTAAGGGCATTACATTATAGCAATATGTACCATATTTCGTGATCAACAAAGTCTTTTCTTGGTCCTCCGGATTCATTTGAATTTGATTGTACCCAAAGTAGGTGTCGAGAAAAGTAAGGATTTCGTGGCCAGCCGTGGCATCGATCAATCGATCGATATTCGGGGGTAGCAAAGGCTCGAGGGGTGACGAAATCTTCTTCTTCGTCCTTGACCACCTGTTCATCGGGCTCCTGTCCCTCGGGCTCAACCAAGGGTATGGGTTGTGATTACTATTTGGCGACCTGTTTGTCCTTTAACTTCTCCGAGATAGATGGTGTCGCTACCGGTGTCAAGTCGTGCACTTAGAACATTTCCTTAGCTGCATGTTGCTATTCATACACTGTTTTCACGCCATTCTTTGTTGGAAACTTCATCATTTGATGAAGAGTTGCACTTCCCTCATGCTATGGATCCATGGCCATCCAAGTAGAGAATTATACCTCATGTCACCTTCGATGACATGAAACTTGGTGTCTTGTATGGTTCTGGCCACGTTGACTAGGAGGATGATTTCCCCCTTCGTTGTTTCACTAGCTATGTTGAATCAATTCAGGACTCGAGGGGCGAGTATGATTTGGTCGAGCAGCCCGAGCTGCTCCATGACCCTCGACCTGATTATATTGGCCGAACTACCTGGATCTACGAGCACACGTTTAACTTGAAGTTTATTTAAAAGTATAGAAATTACCAGTGCATCATTATGAGGCTGAGATAAGGCCTCGATATCTTCCTAGTTGAAAGTAAGGGTGTCCTCGGGTATGTAGTCCTGAGTCCTCTTCTCCTTTGTGATGGATACTTTCGTTCGTTTGAATACGGGTCCCTGTGGGACGTCGACTTCTCTGATGTTCATTTGCATGACATGTTGGGGCTCTTCTGGTTCATTCTTCCTTTTTGCATCTCTCTCTCGAAAATGGTTCTTTGCCCGGTCGCTGAGAAATTCTCGAAGGTGCCCCTCGTTGAACAATCGGGCTACCTCCTCTTGAAGCTGTCTGCAGTCCTCGATCCTATGACCATGAGTACCATGATACCTTCACATTACGTTGGGGTTCCTTTGAGAAGGATCAGCATGTGCGGGCTTGGGCCATCTAGTATCTCTAATATTGACGATGGCTAATACGATGTCTGAGGCATCGATGTTGAAGTTGTATTCTGACAATCGGGGTGCTTCCATCGGTCCTGAGTGCCTGTCAATCCCGATCTTGCTCATGAGTCCCCAAGTACTTTTGCCTCGATCCGCTCTTCGGTCATTTCGAGGTATGTTACGCCTCGAAAAGTTTCTTCTATCTTCGACATATGGTTGATATCTTTCCTTGTTCAGCCTTGGCTCCCTTTCCGCATTTCTTTGTTCCTTTGCTAATAGCCTGCTTGGATAAACTAAGTCTGTGGGGGCTCCCAACTTGTCGTCTTCGACCCTAATTTTCGACTGGTACATGTTGTGCAAATCTGCCCAAGTTATGGCGGGATACTCTATCAAGTTCTGCTTCAGCTGCCTTGAAGCTATTGAGCTTCGTTCATTTAGTCTCTGTGTGAAGGCCTGTACCGCCCAGTCATCAAAGACTGGTGGTAATTCCATTCATTCCAACTGGAAACGGGAGACAAACTCCCTCAACATCTCGTTCTCTCTTTGCTTGATTTTGAATACATCAGACTTACTCGTTGCAACCTTTATGGCACCAGCATGTGCCTTTATAAATGAGTCTGCCAACATGGAAAACGAATCTATTGAGTTTGGGGGCAGGTTATGATACCACATCATGGCCCCCTTGGACATGGTTTCTCCAAATTTCTTTAGTATGACAGACTTGATCTCGTCATCCTTCAAATAATTTCCTTTTATACCACAAGTGTATGTGGTGATATGCTCGTTAGGGTCTGTGGTCCGGTTATATTTTGGGATGTCGGGCATCTGGAACTTCTTCGAAATGAACTTCGAAGCCGCACTTGGTGGGAATGGTTTCTGTACAAACTTCTTCGAATATATTCCCTTCAAGGCCGGAGGTGCTCCCGGGATCTGGTCGACTCTCGAGTTGTAGGTTTCCACTTTCTTATCATTGTCCTCTATCTTCTTTTCTCCTGACTCGATCCTCTTGGTGTGTTCCTCGAGCATTTTCATAATGGTGGAGTCAACTCCCGTCCCATTGTTACTTGATATTTATGGGGTTGGCTCAACTCGAGGAGCCGTTTCTGGTCCTGCTCAGCTCGAAGTCTTTTGCTGACTCTGTAACTAAGCGATATCAACTTGTTGTGCCTACAACATTTCAAAAATTACATGTAGGCTGACTTCTCTTTCTTATCAAGCATGTGTCCTTTGTGCGTCAGGTTGGTCCCCTCCGCATACACTTCCTTCAATATCAGTACCCAAATCGACTTGCAAAGCAATGTGTGAACCTACATCGACAGGGTTTGGTACTGGTGCTACCCCAAGATTTAGCGGTGGCACACCGGCCCCTGAAGCTGCTGCACTATTTTCTCCATGGTACCCGAGAACGTCGTTTCCATGCGCGTATGCTGAGTTAGACATATTTTAACCTAAAATCAAAGAATCTTTGGACAAGAAAAAGTGTGAAGAATAACGTGTGTTATCAGAAAACTAGCACCAAAATAATCACAATTATCTTTAGCCCCACGGTGGGTGCCAAAATGTTTACCTCAAAAATTGGTGTTAATAATTATACTTGATTTGTGGTTCTAAAAATCAGTGATTTATTTCAATACTAGCAAATAAGAAAGAAATATTAGGTGTAAATAAGAAGAATATGATAACCAAACCAGTGTTGTCAAAAGAACGGGGGCCTCGAGCTCGATAGCCTCGGGATATCGAGGTCAGTTAGTAGCAATAAAGTATGAACAATAAATGAAGAACAATAAAGTTGAAGAACAATCTTGAGCACAGTAAACGAGAAAAGCAGAGTAGAATGTTCTATAGCGATGAATGGTGATGTTAAATGATTGGAGTCCCCTTTATATAAGAGGGAAAAATACATTTCTATTTACAGTAAAAAAAAATACTATTTGTACAGTTGTATAGCCGCCTAGTACGGATTTGTACGAACCAATCCTGATATTTGTGCCTTGACCTATATACCCTTGAGAAATTCCCGCTTTTTCTTGACTGTCATCAATTTTGCACTGCCTCGAGGTAAGACGTGTCGGGCCTTCGATATGATCTCTCGAGGTATGCATTCTGAGATTGGGCTCAAACTTTACTTCGAGCCTTCCGAGCTCGGGCTCGGCACAATAGAGACTTCGAAATCGGACTCCTCCGATTTCAGCCGTATACAATTTCTGTAGAGCATATAACTCTGTACCACTGGTTTTGGGGATTGTATGACTGTTGTTCCGTTACGAATTTATTATGTCATTTACCAATTTAACACAATATCTTAATCGCTTAATTATGTAAAATTATGAATGTTCGTCAACTCTACCTAGTCTTAGAGACTAGGTGTCCTCACGACCCATAAGGAGGGATTCTGGATGGTGACAAGTTGATATTAGATCCATAGGTTCATAGGTGCTACGAGTCATAAGTAAGTTTAGTAGAGTCTTGCGAATCGGTACATAGGCGTTTGTACTTATCTTCGAGAGGCTACGAAACTATTAGGAAATTTCACTTATTTGACTCCTTATCATGCGTATTTGTTAATTTTGAAATTTGAGCCTTTGTCTTTCTGTTCTCTCATGTATGGCGAGGACACACACTGCTGGATCAGATGAGGCTGTGGCCGAGGTAGAGGCCAAGGGAGGGGCACGTGCTCCAGCCACAGCACCTGCTCAAGCAGCAACTGAGGAGCCACCAGTAGCTCCTGTTGGGGACAGGCACCCGAGGCACCCGTTGCTACCCTTGGACTCCAGGGGAACTTGACGCATTTTTTAGTATGTTCGGCACTTTAGCTCAAGTAGGATTGATTCCAGTTGCACCAGCTACATCTCAGGCTGGGGAGGAGCTCAGACTCTTGCGGACCATACTCCAAAGCAGTGGACCCATGTTGATCAGGTACCTGGAGTTATGCCAACACTGCCCATTATTCCGGTTAAGCCTGAGGTCAGTCCAGAGGCATCATAGGAGGAGCGAAGGAGACTTGAGAGGTTTAAAAGGTATGATCCTCATACTTTCAATGGCGCACTTACTCAAGATGCACAGGATTTTCTAGGCAAGTGACACCGTATTGTCCGCACCATGGGCATTGTGGATGTCAGTGGAGTCACCTTTACTATATTTCAGCTGTTAGGGGCAGCATGTCGTTGGTGGCAGGCTTATTAGGAGGGTAGGATAGTTGATGCAGTGCCACTCATTTGTGCTCCATTTTCAGATATGTTTTTTAGGGAGTTTGTTCCCTAGACCTTCTAGGATGCATGGTGCACACAGTTTGAGCAGTTATGTCAGAAGACTATGACGGTGGTCGGAGTACTCCATCAACTTCAATGAGTTCTCCCGTCATGCACCTACTTTGGTTTCTATAGTCGGAGAGCGAGTCCTCAAATTTATCGAGGGGCTCAGTTACAAACTTAGATTCAATATGGCTCGGGACTTGGAGAAAAATACTCTATTTTAGCATGTAGTGGAGATTTCTCAGAGCATGGAGCATATACGTGGCCAGGAGAAGAGGCCAAGGGGCCCCGAGATTCTGGAGGATTTAGTGGTGTTGCAGTTTTATCTCTTCATTGAGAGTTCAGGCATATGAGCAGGCAGTGTCCTCATCTTCTTCGAGGCCCATCTAAGCTAAGGAGCCAGCCTTCGACTTCAGCTCCAGTTACTTCACCACCCACCCAGGCAGCCAGGGGTGGCAGCCATTCAGCGAGAGGCTGCCCTAGAGGGGGGGGGGGGGGGGGTCGAGCAGGTGGAGGTCAGGCCCATATGTATGCGTTTCCAGCCAAGCCAGATGCTATGGCCTCCGATGCAGTGATCGCAGGTATTGTCTCAGCCTGCCGCCGAGATGCTTTGGCTTTATTTGACCCTGGTTCTACATATTCCTATGGTTCTTCATATTTTGCCCATTTTCTAGATATGCCCTGTGAGTCTTTAGTTACATCTGTTCATGTGTCGACTCCGGTGGGCTATACTATTGTTGTGAACCGTGTGTATCGGTCGTGTGTGATATCTATTGGGGGTCTTGAGACCAGAGTGGACCTACTGTTACTCAGCTTGGTCGATTTTGATGTGATATTGGGCATGGATTGGTTATCTTCGTGTCATGCTGTTCTCTATTGTCACACAAAGGCTGTGAACTTAGCTATGCCAGGGTGTCTGCGGGTTGAGTGGAGAGGTTCTTCTGAGTATGTGCCTAGCAGGGTGATTTCCTACATGAAGGCTAATCGTAGGTTAAGAAGGGGTGTTTATCGTATCTGAATTTTGTGAGGGATGTCAGTGGTGAGACTCCCACTATTGATTTGGTTCCTATGGTCCGTGACTCTCCGGACGAGTTTTCTGCAGAACTGCCACCTGACAGGGATATTGATTTTGGTATTGACATGGTGCTAAGCACTCAGCCTACTTCTATTCCACCTTATCGTATGGCACCAACGGAGCTGAAGGAATTAAAGGAGTAACTTCAGGAACTCCTAGATAAGGGTTTCATTCGGCCTAGTGTGTCACCTTGGGGTTCACCGTTGTTGTTTGTAAAGAAGAAGGATGGTTCTATGCGTATGTGTATTGATTATCGGCAGCTGAAAAAAGTTATAGTGAAGAACCGGTATCCCTTGCCTTGTATAGATGACTTGTTTGATCAGTTTCAGGGTGCTAGGGTATTTTCCAAGATTGACTTGCATTCTGGCTATCATCAGTCGATGATTGTGGGGCCAGACATTCCGAAGACTGATTTTAGGACTAGATATGGTCATTATGAGTTTCTGGTTATGTCATTCGGGCTGACCAATGCCCCAACAACCTTTATGCACTTGATGCGCAGTGTTTTTCCGGCCTTATCTGGATTCTTTCGTCATCGTGTTTATTGACGATATCTTGGTGTATTCCCAATCTCGGAAGGATTATGAGCAGCATTTGAGAGTTGTGCTTCAGACCTCGAGGGAAAAGAGATTATAAGCAAAAATTTTGAAGTGTGAGTTCTGGCTTGATTCAGTAGCATTCTTGGGGCACGTGGTGTCCAGTGAGGGTATTCAAGTTGATCCGAAGAAGGTAGAGGCAGTGCTGAGCTGGCCTAGACCGTAATCAGCTACTGAGATTCGCAGTTTCCTTGGTTTGGCAAGGTACTATCACCGTTTCGTAGAGGGATTCTCATCTATTGCAGCACCTATGACCAGACTGACCCAGAAGGGTGCTGAGTTCAGGTGGACTGAGGAGTGTGAGGAGAGCTTTCGGAAGCTCAAGTCAGCTTTGACTACAACTCCGGTGTTGGTTTTGCCTACGGGTTCAGGTTCCTATACAGTTTACTATGATGCCTTGAGAGTTGGCCTTGGCGCAGTTTTGATGCAGGACGGTAGGGTGATTGCCTACGCGTCTAGACAGTTGAAGGTGCACGAGAAGAATTACCCAGTGCAAGATCTTGAGCTAGCACCTATTGTCCACGCCTTGAAGATTTGGCGTCATTATTTTTATGGAGTGCATTGTGAGATTTTCACTAATCACCGTAGTTTGCAGCATCTGCTTAAGCAGAAGGATCTTAATTTGCATCAGAGGAGGTGGTTGGAGCTTCGCAAGGATTATGACCTTACTATTTTATATCATCAGGGGAACGCCAATGTAGTGGACGATGCCCTGAGTCGCGGAGCAGAGAGTTTGGGGACTCTAGCCTACCGTCCAGTAGCAGAGCGGCCATTAGCACTTGATGTTCAGGCTTTAGTGGGTCAGTTGGTGATATTGGATCTATCAGATCCCCCACGGGTATTGTCTTGTGTACCCTCCAGGTCTTCTCTTTATGATCAGATTAGAGCACGCTAGTATGATGATCCACACTTGCTCGTTATTTAGGATAAGGTCCGTCGAGGTGATGCCAGAGATGTGGTTGTTGGTGATGATGGGGTCATGAGGATGCAGGGCCGTATTTGCGTGCCCAATGTGGATGGTCTTCAAGATTTGATTCTAGCTGGGGCCCATAGTTCGCGGTATTCCATCCATCAGGGTGCCGCAAAGATGTATCAGGATCTAAGACATCATTATTGGTGGATGCGGATGAAGAGATATATTGTTGAGTTTGTGGCTCGGTGTCTCAACTGTCAACAGGTCAAGTATGAGCACCAGAGACCAGGTGGATTGCTTCAGAGATTTGATATTCCGAAGTGGAAGTGGAAGCGAATCACCATGGGCTTCGTAGTTGGACTTCCATGGACTTCGAGGAGGTTTGGTGCTATATGGGTTATTTTGGATCAGCTGACCAAGTATGCGCACTTCATTGCTGTTTGTACTACTTATTCTTCAGAGCGGTTAGCTGAGATTTATATCAGAGAGATTGTCTGATTGCATGGGGTTCCATTTTCTAACATTTATGACAGAGGTACTCAGTTCACATCTCAGTTTTGGAGGGCCGTGCAGAGGGAGTTAGGTAGTCAGGTTGAGTTCAGCACAGTGTTTCATCCTCAAACTGACGGGAAGTCGGAGCGTATTATTTAGGTTTTGGAGGATATGTTGCGTGCCTGTGTCATTGATTTTAGGGGTTCATGGGACCAGTTTCTACCACTCGCGGAGTTTGCATATAATAATAATTATCAGTCCAGTATCCAGATGACTCCGTACGAGGCTTTATATGGTAGGAGGTGTAGATCTCCGGTTGGTTGGTTTGAGCTGGGTGAAGCTAGGCTATTGGGCACAGACTTGGTTCAGAATGCGTTGGGTAAGGTAAAGTTGATTCAGGAGCTGCTGCGCACATCGCAGTATGGGTAGAAGAGTTATGCGGACCGGAAGGTCCGAGATGTGTCTTTCATGGTTGGGGAGAAAGTGCTACAGAAGGTGTCACCCATGAAGGGTGTTATGAGGTTCGGGAAGAGGGGAACCGAAGTCCCCGGTTCATTGGGCCTTTTGAGGTGCTTCAAAGGATTGTGGAGGTGGCTTATAGGCTTTCCATGCCTCCCAGCTTATCGAGTATTCATCCGGTGTTCCATGTTTCGATCCTCCGGAAGTATGTTGGTGGCCCGGATCATGTTTTGGACTTCAGCACAATTCATCTCGAGGGTGATATTTCATATGAGGTAGAGACAGGGGCTATTTTGGGTCGTCAGGTCAGAAAGATGAGGTCTAAGGATATAGCTTCAGTGAAAGTTCAGTGGAGATGACCGCCGGTGGAGGATGCCACCTGGGAGAACGAGCGTGAGGTGCGGAGCAGATATCCTCACTTATTCGAGGCTCCAGGTATGTTTCTAGACCCGTTCGAGGATGAACGTTTGTTTAAGAGGGGGGTGATGTAACGACCCGACCGGCCGTTTTGTGAGATTAGCCACGTTTCCCCCATTTTTTTATTTATCGTATGTTTCTTAGCCTATTTATGTTGTATTGGGTTGGTTGGTTCGGGTTCGGTGTAGTCGTGGTGTGAACAGAGGCACTTAGTCTCTTAAATTAGCTTAATAGTTGAAAAAGTCAACTAGGAGTTGACTTATTGGTAAACGACCTCGGAATGTGGATTTTATGGCTCTGATAGCTTTGTTAGGTGATTTGGCGCTTAGGAGTTTGTTCGGAATGAAGTTTTTATGTCCAGTGTAGATTAGGCTTGAATTAGCGAAAGTTAGTTTTTGGCGATTTCCGATCGACAGGGGAAAATAGGCTATCGGGGTCAAAATGGAATGCTGACAGTTGAGGCAGTTTCGTAATGTCATTTTTATATGTGTGCAAAATTTTAGGTCAATCGGATGTGTTTTGGTTGGTTTCGGCATCATTTGTGAAATTTAGAAGTTTCAAAGTTAATAGGCTTGAATTTGATGTGAGTTTAGTGTTTTGCGTTGTTTTTGTTGTTTTGAAGGCTCTACTAAGTTAGAATGAGGTAATGCGATGTGTTGGTATGTTTGGTTGGGGCCCCGAGGGGCTCGAAATTGATTTAAGATGGTTAACGGAGGTTTGGACTTTGGAATTGCAGCAAAATCTATTGCTGGTGTGGCCGCACCTGCGGATGGAGAGCCGCAGGTGCGAAGGTCATTGCGCATGTGCGAGAAAAGGCCAGGCTGGAGGAAGGCGCATGTGCGAGGCATGGGCCGCACCTGCGAAGCCGCGGGTGCGGGTGAGGCACCGCAGGTTTGAGAATTGGACATTTAGTTGATTTTTGCAGGCGCGCACCTGGGTCTGCAGGTGCGGGTCCGCAGGTGCGAAGAATGGTCCGCAGGTGTGGATTAACTGGACAGAAAGTATAATTAGGTTCCTCCATGAAATTTTGGTATTTCTTCCATTTTTGCATGAGGGCTGAGATAAGTTTCCCGGATTAAAAACTCATTTCTATGTGATTTTGTGATGGATTAGGTTTGGAATTTGAGGAATTAAACTAGAAAATGTTGGGGAAAATGGGAGGAAAATTCGAAAATTTATTTTGGTGATTGGAGTGGGAAATTGAGGTGGATTTTAGTAAATTTGGTATGTGTAGACTCGTAAGAGAATGAGGATTCTAGTTTTATGATTTTTATCGAATTATGGAACGTGGACCCGGGGCTCGAGTTTGGCCAATTTCGGGAATTGTGCTTAAAATTGATAGCTTTCGATTGAGTTTTGTTCCTTTAGCGTATATTGATTATGTTAATCTTGTTTTGGTTAGATTCAGAGCATTTGGGAGCCAATTCGAGGGGCAAGAGCATCGCAGAGTAGCTTTTGGGCTGTTTTGAGGTAAGTAACGAATGTAACTCTAAACCTGAGGGTAATACTCCCCGTTATTTGATATTGTTTTGGTAAATGAGGTGACGTACATGTTAGGTGACGAGCGTGGGGGTGTGCACCGATAGGGATTGTGACCAGCTCCTTCTCGTAGTGACTATTAAGCCGCGTATTCGATTTGAAATCCTGCGATATCCTGTATTTTAGAAATTTATACTTGTTCATGGGCTGTGAGCCATGTTTGGGGCCTTGTGCCGACCTGTTTAGACCCTCAGAGGTACTTTTACACTATTCTACCACTATCCTGATAGAACATTTGTGAACTCAGTCATGTTTACCACTTGTTGTTAATTTCACTATTATCACACTGTCCCGTGAGTTGATATGAATTGCCCGAGTGGCTTGTGAGGATGATTGAGTCAGGCCGAGAGTCGAGTATGTGAGGATAGTTATGGATCGGGCTGCACACTGCAGCAATATATATGTCCAAGCCGAGAGCCGAGTATGTGAGGATAGTTGTGGTTCGGGCTACAAGCCGAAAAAATATATATGTTATACAATACATATGGATCAGGTTGCACGCCGCAACAATATAGATTATATATGGGTCAGGCTACACGCCACAACAATATACGTATTGGATCGGGCTGCACGCCGCAGCAAATATAGCGCTTGGGCTGTCAGGGCTCCTCCGGAGTCTGTACACCCCCAGTGGGCATAGTCGACTATTATATGGATTGGGTTGCACGCCGCAACGTATCTTATAAGGATCGGGTTGCACGCTATAGCAGTATATATATATATATATATATATATATATATATATATGTGTGTGTGTGTGTGTGTGTGTGTGAGTGTGTTGGATCGGGCTGCTCGCTGCAACAGTTGTGTGTATTCATGGCACTTGCTGAGTACTAGTGTTTAGTGTGAGCATGAGNGTAACTAAAAACTTGTGTGTGTGTGTGAGTGTGTTGGATCGGGCTGCTCGCTGCAACAGTTGTGTGTATTCATGGCACTTGCTGAGTACTAGTGTTTAGTGTGAGCATGAGATACTGATAGTGGAGTCACGAGTAACTGGGAGGCTTTCCTTTGAGGCTTTATCGTGAGTGATATTGTGCCCGAGGGGCTTATATTCTATGAAACTACCATTTTCACTCTTCTTTACACTAAGCCTCAAATGATAATGTTGGACAAATTTTTTTATGCGAGATTTTTAAAAATAGAAACTGGAGTTTTATGAAATATTCGGAATGTAAATTCCTGACTTGATTTTTCATTTCCATTGTTACTCATTCTATGGATTTTCATGATTTATAAATGCTCGTCACTACACTCAAGTTTTTAGTTACCTTGATTACTTACTGAGTTGGCGTACTCACGTTACTCCCTGCACCTCTGTGTGCAGATCCAGGTACCAGACCATCTCACTAGTTGATTTCCGGACGTGCTTGAAGTTGTTCGAGGATGGAGGTAGCTGCTCAGCGTCCCCAGCTCACCTCCTTTCTTTTCCTCAGTTCATAGTTCTTGTCTTTTGTACTCCAGGCTTTGTAGTAACAAGTCACCTTGTTGTATATTTTGTATTTACAATTCTAGATGCTCATGACAGTTGACTCCAGGTTTTGGGGAAGTGTATAAATTGTTCATCTCATTTTGTTGTTTTAAAATATGCTAAACTTTGGGAAATTATGAAATATTATGATAGTTTGTAATGGTTGGATAGCCTAGTTCCATGATAGGCGCCATAACGGACAGCTTAGTATTTGGGGTCGTGACAATTGGTTGTCGCTCTATCACGCTATTATGGACTATCACGCAAAGATCGTAACATTGATTATGCTAGGGTTTCCATGGTTTGAATTGAGGGGTACATTGGGCTATATTACTAGCAGGGTGGTGTCCTTTATGTAGGTACATCGAATGGTTGAGAAAGGGTGTGAGAATATCTATCCTTTGTGAGGGATGTCAGTGTTGATAGTCCTGCCGTAGAGTCAGTTCCGGTATGAGGGATTTCGCAATATGTTTCCAGCAGACCTACCGCACATGCCGCCCGATAGGAATATCGATTTTGATATTGACTTAGTGCCAAGTACTTAGGCCATTTCTATTCCACCATATCGTATGGCATCAGTAGAGTTGAAGGAATTAAAGGAACAATTTCAGGAGTTTCTTGATAAGGGTTTTATCCGACCGAGTGTTTTACCTTGGGTTCCCCAGTTCTGTTTGGAAGAAGAAAGACGGATCTGTAAGGATATGTAGCCGAACAAGGTAACAATCAAGAATAAGTACCCACTACCGCGTATTGATGATCTGTTCGGCGAGCTTCAGGGTGCTTCAATATTCTCGAAGATCGGCTTAAGTTCTGGGTATGCCACGACTCCAATTTCTCTCTATAAGATGTCGTGATGGCACCTATTCTCTTCTACTAGGTAAGCCTAACATTCAAATAATGCTTGACAAAAATAATTAACAGAAATACAAAAACATGTCAAATAAACTCATAAAAACTCCCAAAACAGAATCTCAACAAATATTTTCCCAAAATCAGGAGGAGCTGAGTCATAAGCTCTACAGAGTAATACTAGAGTGTCTACCAAATCACTGTCTTAATGAAAATACAACAGGAAGTAAAGATAAGGGAACGTGACTCCGAGGCCTGCGGAAGCCGAGCAAGGATACCATGAAGTCTCCGTAAAGCATCTAACAGTCGATCATTAACCCCCGACACGAGCAGACGTACCTAGATCTGCACAGAAAGATGTGCATAAGCATAGTATAAGTACACCACAACGGTACCCAGTAAGTATCAAGCCTAACCTCGGCTGAGTAGTGATGAGGCAAGGTCAAGACACCTACTATGATATAAATAAGCAGTATGAAAACATAATAAGGAAAAATGATGGAAGGCGGAGAAATAACTGATATGAACAAGTTAATAGCATGAACTAACACCAGAATTGTAAGCATGGAAATAACATAAAGAAATTATTTAAAGAGAACCACAATGATCATACACGGACAATACTAATGGAACAAGGATGAACAAACAACAAGAACTGTTCCCAACAAAACTCTTTGCAACATGAGATAAACAACAAGAATCACAACGAGCTACCGCCTCATGTATAATAAGAATCACCACCGAGGAACCGCCTCATATTCACAATTCACAATCTCAATCACAATCTTTCTTTATACCGTTGTGTGAGCCTTATATTTAAATAGTTTTGAAAAAAAAATTTCCGAAATAGCTACACGCACTTTTGCCCACCTTATGACACTGCGTGGATGCCCATAATTCCCTTACAAGCAACACGCGTATAAGTCCCACCGTATGCCGATGCATGCACATTAAACCCTAGCCGTATACCATTGCATGCACTTCAATATCACATCACAATAACAACTCGCATCACAAGTGCCCATATGTCACAACTTTCCAAAAATAAACAATATCAATGGTTCCACGACAATAGCTCATGGCTCCACCAAAATGTTACAAGAATATCAATTGTAACAATGACTGTAAAATTATCAACAAGAAAGATATCTCAACAATTAACAACTTCGCCTCAATGTGATACAACTTTCACAACTTCAACACTAATAACTCAACAATAAGAAAGATAATGTTTAACCGTGAAACTAAATACGAATAACTCATAATGGAAGAGATAACATGACTTCAAATAAGAATAATAGCAATGGAAGAGATAATTTGTAATAATAACTTCAATAATGATAATCAACAATGAAAGAGATGACATGTACAATGACTTCAACCAATGATAATCAACAATGAAAGAGACAACATGTAACAATAAAAGAGGCAACAAGTTCAACTAATGCATAAGAGAAAATTATCAAGTAGGATGTAGAACAAGTGTTAACAAAGTCATTTAAGGCATCGAAAGGACATAGTAACACAAGTTAAGAGGCTATGAGAATTTAGAACATGATATGCCAATTAAATTAAAGCATGGAAAGAGTCTAAGTAGCCTAAACCGGTCAATTACCACATGCAACCCGTGTACCCGCTCGCCACCTTGCGTACACAGATTTTAACTCACAGAAATATCTTTTCCCCTAAAACTAGCATCCACACGACTCAAATTTAACCAAAATCGACTTAATATCATTAAACAATACAAGGAAAATCAATTACAATAGATAAAGTTAAGATCTTTACACTTTTCCAAGAAAGTCAACTCGGGGCTCACCCGGTCAAAATCCGGGTCCAATGGTATATTCTTACTATCCATAAACCCACGAGTTCATATATGCGATTAGTTTCAAAATACGAGTCAAAATCTACTCTCAAAATTTGAATTCTTATTTTTCAAAGGCTTGACAAAGTTTCACAAATTTCACTTTGAAAAACATGATTTTGATGTTAAAATATAAGGTATATTGATGAAAAATGAGAGATGTTTTGAAAATTCCAGTCTCCCGGCCCTTTCTACCAGCTGTAGTTGTCGCATTTGTGACACACCTCGCAATTACGGACTATGGATTGCATTTGCGAACCCTGGTAGCCAAAAAAGGCTTCGCAACCTCGCAAAAGCGAACAAATGTTCCCAATTGCGAACAACGCCAAAATCATGTTGACTTCGCAAACGCGAAGCGAAATTCGCAATTGCGACATCTGTACCCCCACTGTCACCTTCGCAATTGCGAGGCTGGTACTCGAAATTGCAATAACTAGGCTTCAGCAACACTAGCAGTTCAATTTAAATTCAATCAATTTTGAAACATGTTTGAAACTCATCCGAGCCCTCGGGGCTCCAAACCAAACATCAACACAACTCTAAACACATCATATGAACTCGCTAGCGCAATCAAAACAAAAAAATAACATCTAAAACAATGAATTGAACACTAAAACGCATAAGTTTCAAAGTAAAGTTCAAGAATCTCAATAATTACAACTATAATTTTGAATCCTATCAAACCAACTCCAAATGATATCAAATTTTTCAAAAAAGTTCTAAATAGCATTACGGGCCTTTTCCAAGTCCCAAAATCAAATTCCGATCTTGATGGTTAAAAGTCAACCTACAGTTAAACGTTTAAACTCCAAATTGCCAAATTTTAGCAAAACAATATAAATTAACCTACGGACTTCCAAAATCAATTCCGGGCACACACCCAATTCCAAAATCACGATACCAAGCTATCGGAACCGTAAAATGTCATTCCCAGGTCTTTATAACAAAAGTCAAAGTTTGGTCAATATTTCTAATTTAAATTTCAAAGTCAAGAATCAAAGGCCCAAATCAACCCAAAAACTTCCCAAAACAACCTGAAAGCTTCCCGGAACAAAACTAACCAACCCCGCAAGTCATAAAATCATAAACACAAATGTGCGAAGCATCAAAAGGGGAACCAAGGTGCAATTACACAAAACCACGAGTCGGATCGTTACATTCTCCCTCTCTTAAAATAAACGTTTGTTCTCGAACGTGCATAAGGACATATCTGAAGTGATGAATAGATGTTGATAATGATTCCGCATATCGTGCTCAGTCTACCAGGTCACCTCCTCGACCAGATGACCCCTTCATTGAACCTTCACTAAAGCAATGTTCTTTGATCTCAACTTCTGGACCTGTCTGTCCAAGATAGCCATTGGCTCCTCAATATAAGTCAAATCCTTGTCCAATTGGACTGTGTTAAAGTCTAAAACGTGAGACGGATTACCATAATACTTCGGGAGCATACAAACATGGAACAGCAAATGAACCGCAGATAAACTAGGTGGCAATGTAATCTTGTAGGCCACATCACCAATCCTCTCAAGGATTTCAAAAGGTCTGATATACCTAGAGCTCAACTTTCCCCTATTCTCGAACCTCATCACACCCTTCACAGGTGAAACCCGGAGGAAAACTCGTTCTCCAACCATGAATACAACATCATGAACCTTCGGATCCGCATAACTCTTCTGCCTAGATTGGGCTTTACAAAGCCCATCCTGGATCAGCCTGGCCTTCTCCAAGGCATCTCGAACCAAATTTGTGCCTAATAACTTAGCCTATCCTGATTCAAACTAAAAAACTCGAGAATCACACCGTCTCCCGTATAGGGCCTCAAAAGGACCCATATGAATACCCGATTGGTAGTTGTTGTTGTTGTAGACAAACTCTGCAAGCGGCAAGAAATGATCCCAAGAACTCCTAAAATCCATAACACAGGCACGGAGTATATCCTCCAATATCTGAATTGTGCACTCAGATTGTCTATCCGTCTATGGATGAAATGTTGTACTCAACTCAACCCGTGTGCCTAACTCATGTTGTACAGCTCTCTAGAAAGGCAATTTAAACTGCATGCCTCGGCCAGAGATGATGGATACCGGCACACCATAGAGTCAAAAAATCTCGCGGATATAGACCTGAGCTAGCTGCTATGAAGAATAGTTAGTCATTACTGGAATGAAATGAGCCGACTTGGCCAACCTGTCCACTATCACCCATACTACATCAAATTTCTTCTGAGTCCATGGGATGCCAATAATGAAGTCCATGGTAACACGCTCCCACTTCCAGTCAGGAATCTCAAGTCGCTGAAGCAAAACTGCCCGACCGCTGATGCTCATACTTCTCCTGCTGACAATTTTAGGCACCGAGATACATACTCCACTATGTCTTTCTTCATTCTTCTCCACCAAATTGATGCCTCAAATATTGATACATCTTAATGTCACCCGGATGAATGGAGTACCACGAACTTTGGGCCTCATCAAGAATCAACTCAAACATCCCGTCCGCATTGGGCACACAAAATCATGTATCTGTAACACATCTTCATCTCCGATAGAAACCTCCTTGGCATCGCCATGCTATACTGTGTCCATAAGGACAAGAAAATGGGTGTCATCATATTGACGCTCTTTGATGCGATCATATAAAGAAGACCAAGAAATCACGCAAGCAAGAACTCGACTGGGCTCCGAAACATCCAATCTAACAAACTGGTTGGCCAACGGCTAAACATCCATGGCTATTGGCCTCTCTTCTGCAGGTAGATCTGCTAAACTGTGCAACCTCTCCGCCTTTTGACTCAAGGCATCGGCCACCATAATGGCCTTCCCGGGATGATAGAGAATAGAGATATCATAGTCTTTAAGCAATTCTAACAGATGTTGCAGACTCCGGTGGTCGGTAAAGACCTCACAAGGGTCACCGTACAAGTAGTGGTTCCAAATCATCAATGCATGAACAATGGCTGTCAACTCAAAGTCGTGGACCGAATAATTCTTCTCATGGGTCTTCAATTGCCGAAACGCGTAGGAAATCACCCTACCATCTTGCATCAACATTGTGCCAATGACAACACATGACGCATTATAATTGATATTTAGCTTAAAGTGTGTGTGTGTGTGTCTGTGTATATTCGCCTCATATTTTACTCGTGTTTCGTGGATTTAGGATGTAAAATATATTGATTTATATTAATTCGGGGTGTTTTATGTTTATGAATCATCTGGAAGCAATTGGGGGAGAAAGGTGCGAGATTAGAGCCAAAATGGAGGAAAATGGGAAAAGTTGGAATTTCAGCGCCCCCCGCCACCTGTGGCACTAGTGGCAGAAACATTAGAAAACCAGCACCAATACCAGCGCCCCACGCTGCCCTGCACACTGGTGACTGGACGATTTTCCAAGTTTGCCTTGGATTAGGTTATTTCGGTCTTAGACCTATCCAACGCATATAACAGCAAGACTAAGTCTATTTTCAGAGGAGAGACGCCACATTGAAGGGAGAATACACACGAGAAACATTCGGGAGCAAGGAGATCTTAGTTTTCTTCATTTTTTCTGAGTATTTTCAATTATCCAACACTTATGAATTTGTTTGATACTATCATGAGTGGCTAAAACCCATAGTTCTAGGGTTGTTCTTTAGCCATGAATATTGATGTTTAACGTTGACTTAACCTTGATTAAAATTCACTAATATATGGTTGTTTCTTCAATTTTGTGATTAATTTATTAATTGTTTGGTCAGCAGATAGGCTATATTTACTATCTATGTTATGTTTGGGAAATCCATGTTTAGATTAGAGAAGAATTGAAGAGAGCGGGATCTTAACTCTAAGGACGCGAATTTGTGACTAGGATAGGAATATACCTAGTCATCGTGCTGAATTAAATATCGTAATCATAATGTGTTCTTAATAGATTGATTTCATAGGAATATAGCCGTTAATCTATTTTGAATAGACGAATAGTACTTTGGGAGAAGGCGACGAGAGCAAGTGTTCGATTAATTAGCAAACATGAGTGAATTGTATGAAAGGGAGAGTTAACTAGAAAACAAAAGGATTTGTGAATCCATCACAACCCTGGAATATTTGTCTCTACTGAATACACAACAATCATTTTGCAGCTTGATAATTTAGTTACTACTTAGAATTATTGTTTAGTATAATCACACTCTTGAACTCGAATTGGATCGACTAAATAACAATCTTGGTGAATTTAGTAGGTAGTTGATACAAGTGTTTGTGGGTTCGACACTCGACTTATCATTTTATTACTTGTATGACCACATGTACTTGTGTGTGCGTTAGGGAGCAACAAGTGCTTGGTGCCGTTACCGAGGACTTGAATGTTGACTACTTTCTAGTTTTTGCTTTAATTATTTATTTTGTCAAGTCTAATGTTACTTGATTGTTGCTATGCTCTTAGGAACCTGTATAGAATGCGAAGGGTCAGAAGCCAGGACAAACTTCAAGTCTTTGACCCTGAACCTGAGAGAACATTTCATAGGAGGTTGAGGGAAGGAAGGGATACAAATAATCTTCATTTCCTGTGAACATGGTAGAGGAGAAACATATGACTGTTTAGGAGGTGGAAATGCCCAACATTGCTAATGTCACCTTCATCATTGTGAAGCCCAAAATCACATGGCACTTTAAGTTGAAACTTAGCATGATTAGTGTCACGACCCAAACTGGAGGATCATGAGTAGCACCCGGGCCATACTTGCCGAGCACCAACGTGCATTTTATCTAACTTTCCTTATTATTTTTAAGGGCCGACGAGATCAATATAAATGATAGATATGGATCATGTACAATCAACAATGAAAGATAATGGCATGAAATACATAACATGAAATGAAAATACTGCCAAGAAACTACATATAAGTTACGAGCTACCACGCTGCCATGAAAGACTATACAACAAAAATCAGCCGACGAGGCATACCAAACTATACATGAGTCGAAATCTGTCTATGAGCCTCTAAAGGAGCATAAGTGCTGCAACATTGCCAGAACAGGGCCCCGACATTGCCCATAATGTCTATAACAAAAATGTATACCAAGACCACGGCAAATCCGGAGAAGGGATCTCGCCGAGAACCGCTAACTTGGGAAGCCTACTGTGGTGGGGAAGTTGCGTCTACCTGTCTATCAGGACCTGCAAGACGACATGCAGTGTCCACAAACTACAAGAATGTCAGTACGAATAAAGTACTGAGTATGTAAGGCATGAAAGCATAAGTAAGAATGGTAATGTGAACAGGAATAGTGAAAATATACAACCTCTAACATCTGCGTACCGCTAAGGGCTACTGACATGAAATGTGTGATACATACATATATATATACATAAGATTTTAAAACATACACCTCTGTGGGCAACATCATCATCATATCGTACCAAGCCGTAATAGGCTCAATAAAACATACACGGCCACGTGGACGTGGAGATCGGTAAAACCCAATTGATATGTGGTTGCACAATAGGTGTTGTACCCAGCCAACTATAGCGCGGCTCGGTAGAGTAATATACATATATATATATATATATATATATATATATATATAATGCATGTAGTACTCATTGGAATCATATTTTGAACCTTTAGGTCGAAAGGGATATATATATACATATATATATATATATACACCAGATTTTAACAGTCTGGTTTCCTTCTGTGCAATCGCATAGAAGGAGTTGGCAGGGTAGAAAAATGCATGTGCGATTGCACAGGCTTGCACGCGTTCGCACTGAGTAAAGCTGTGGCCTGGCCCAGCTGTTTTTCTCCACGATCGTACTGTAGGCCTTTAGGGGGCCCTGGCCAGTTGACCATCGCGATCGCACAGCCCCTGCTGCGATCGCATACAAGGGGCAACTGGGCAGTGTTGGATTTAAACGGGACTTAGTCCCTTTTTAGCCATTTTTCTTCACTTGGGGCGATTTTGGGAGCTTTCAAAGAGGAGATTTAACCTAGAAGCTATGAGGTAAGTGATTTCTACTATAATTTAAGTTGAATACTTGGATTTTTAGGTAGATTACCACATTAATTAGTGAAAAATCATGGGTTAGAGTAAAAATCTAGGTTTTATGAAAAATGGGAGAATTACCGAGGAATTTGCCATGGAATCATACACAAACTATATATTAATAATCCTTAGGTTATGGGTAAGTGTTTCCTTCGAAAATTTTCGGAATCCGAGCATGTGGGCCCGGGGGTGTATTTTGAGATGTTTCAAAGTAGGCTAAAATGGTTAAGTAAATAGGGAAATTTCATGCTTTTGAGACTAAATTAACGTATTCATGCAACATTTGACTAGTTTTGAATCTTTGGGAGACGAGTTTTGAGATTCGAGCGCATTCTTGAACCGGAAAGTAGGTTCTTGACCCGGAGTCGTGCAAAAGAAGGAAAGGGATAGCCTCACAGACCTTGTATATATACTTCCCAACCTCAAGCTATGCAAATGTCACGACTCCTTAGTTTACAATAAGAGACACGAAACTATCGTTATCGTTTAAGCGTCGTAACTATTATGTATCGACCACAACATATTTTACAATGAAACGGACAGAAACTCCCCTATATATATGACTTCACACAAGTCAAAACAATCACCAAACAGCGCAACACACCTCAATCTCTTCAGACACAAAACGACCACCGTAGTAGTGTCAAACAACCCGAAAATGTTACGACGAAAAACTAGCCTACCACCCTACATATATATGGTGTTTCTACACACACTTCCTCCTCCAAAACTCCACAAAAAGGTAGTAAAATACGCAGCCCAACAACAACAAAAAATAGTACGCTACAAGTGAATAACTCGAACTCACGGTTTCCAATCACTGACCCGTGAGTTCTTACAAGTATAGAACGATTTACCATGAATTTACAGCAGAAAAAATGGATGAAAGAGAGCAGTAAACTTACCTTATTTGATGGATAACTCAGCCCTTATCTTGGTTCTTCAAACTCTAGGTTTTACCCCCACCCCATTAGAACTTGAAAGGGATAGAAAATCCATTAGGGTTTGTCGGTAATTTTTGGGAGGAAATTTGCAGGGTTTTAGGTCTGGTTATTTGTGATATATAATGAGGGTTATATTGCAGGAGATAAGATTTTAAATGGGCTCTTTTGCCGACCAAAAATTGCCTCTTTTTGGGCTCTCATTTAACCAAGTAGGTGACACACCTACTTGTCACCTAGTAGCATATGCAGTCTCGCAATAATGCATATATATCTCTACTCCGGTGTGGTATTTATAAACGGTTTAATGCATTGGAAACTAGACTCATAGATCTTCTATTTGGTGGGTAGATCACCCCGCAATTCCAATGAAATTGGGAGAAAATTTTAGTAATATTTGACCTAAAATTTAAGAAAAATTATGACCATAAGTTGCGACAACTTTTGTCGACTTTTGTTTCATAACTCGTTTGAATTCAAGACTTATTATAAGGATATTATATGATTCAAATACCTTAAAACATGACCTCTTGAGAATATTAAGCACCCCTAGGTTTAACCGAAAATACAGGTTACAACATCCTTTATTCATTTAACTTATAATACTTGTTAATCAGCCTTATAGACTCTTGTATCATTTAAGACCAATAGGATTAAATTCTTATCATCTCAAAGATAATATCTTCTCAGATTTATGTCTACTAACTTATGGCATGAACCAACGTACTTGAATATGGGTTGTAACACCCTCCCCCTTAGGAACATTCGTCCTCGAATGTAAGTGTTTATGGGGAGTCTAACTCATCGTGGATTCCAACGGGAATTTACGGCCGAGTTTCCCCTATAAAATGAACACTAGCCAAACTTGCAAGCAGTTAAACCCAACGTATAGTCACACAAGGATATACCAAGCATTATGGATATGTACGTTATCTGTATATCACCATTTTGTATTAAGGAAGAATATTGTCAAGCTACTACTTACCTCATAGAGCCATTTCACCTTCTAATGCATCTTGCATCCCCCCGGCATCCGTGTTATCTTAAATCTGGAAAAAGTAAGGGTATTTAGACTTCGTATCATCTTCTGCTTCCCATGTCATTTCTTCCATGTTCTTGTTCCTCCACAATACTTTGACGGAAGCTACATCCTTTGTTCTCAGCTTGCGGACTTGTCGATCTAATATAGCCACTAGCACTTCTTCATATGATATATCCTCTGTAATTTGTACATCTTTGATAGGGACGACCCGAGAAGGGTCTCCAATACATTTCCTCAACATAGATACATGGAATATCGGGTGGACAAATTCAAATTTGGATGGTGATTCTAACTCATAATCAACCTGTCCAATTTGTCGAAGAATTTTGTACGGACCGATATACTGCGGACTTAGCTTACCCTTCTTCCCAAAATGCATAACACCCTTCATCGGCGAGATCCTCAGAAAAACCCAATCACCAACTTCAAACTCCAGATCACAATGTCGGACATCGGAATAAGACTTTTGCCTGCTTTGTGTCGTCCTCAGCCGCTCTTGTATCAGTTTCACCTTCTCAATGGCTTGGTGAATCAAATATGGCCCGTATAGTTCTATTTCACCGACTTCGAACCATCCAAGTGGTGATCTACATCTCCTCTCGTATAGTACCTCGTACGGTGCCATCTTAATACTTTAATTGTAGTTGTTATTGTAAGCAAATTCTATGAGTGGAAGATGGTCATCCCAATTCACCTTGAAATCCAAAACACATGCTCGTAGAATATCTTCAAGTGTCTGAATGGTACGTTCAGCCTGTCCGTTAGTCTGTGGATGGAATGCAGTACTGAGATTCACTTGTTTTCCTAAACCCTTCTAAAAAGACCTCAAAAAGTTAGACGCAAATTGCGCTCCTCGGTCTGATATAATAGATACTGGCACACCATGAAGCCTAACAATTTCCTTGATATGCAACTTCGCATAATCTTTAGCTGTGTAAGTTGTCTTAACTGGCAAAAAATGGGCACATTTTGTAAGTCGATCAACTATCACCCATATGGAGTCAAACTTATGATAAGAGAGAGGTAATCTAATATTTAACTCCATACTAATCACCTCCCATTTCCAGGTCGGAATCTCTACATTCTAAAGCAATCCACTGGGTTTCTGATGTTCAATTTGTACTTTTTGACAATTAGGACACTAGGCTACAAATTATGTAATAGACTTCTTCATGTTATCCCACCAATACTGCTCCTTACCATCATGATACATCATTGTCGAGCTGGGATGGATGGAACATCGGGATTGATGAATCTCAATCATAATCTTTTATCTCAACCATGCCACATTAGGCACACATAATCGGCCCTGGTATCTTAGTGCCATATCTGCTCCGATCTCAAAAGCCGTAATTTTACGCTGCTGAATGCTCTCTCTCAATCGTACTAAGGTAGGATCTTCATATTTCCGTGCTTTTACTTACCAAAGATGATTATGATGTATTCTGAACAGTAACACCTCAGTCATCAGAGTCTAACAATCTGATTCTTATATTGGCTAGTTGATGAAGCTCTTTAGTCAACCCTATCTACCTGCCTCAATGTGTACCAAGCTTCCCATTGACTTATGACTTAGAGCGTCTGCCACAACATTGGATTTACTAGTATGTTACAATATCTCGACATCGTAATCTTTTAGTAATTCAAGCCACCTACGTTGCCTCAAATTCAACTCCTTCTCCTTGAAGATGTATTGTAAACTCTTGTGATCTGTGTAGATGTCAACATGGACACCGTATAAGTACTGCTTCCATATCTTCAAAGCATATATTACTGCAGCCAATTCCAAATCATGGGTTGGGTAATTAGTTTCATGCTTCTTCAATTGTCTTGATGCATAAGCAATCACCTTCCCATGTTGGATCAATACGCACCCCAAACCTATACCTGAGGCATCACAATAAACTACATAACCTTTTGTTCCTTCTTGGAGTGTGATCATTGGCGCAGATGTCAAATGATTCTTTAACTCCTTAAAACTTCGTTCACAAGTGTCAGACTACTGGAACTTAGTAGCTTTCTATGTTAACTTAGTCAATGGTGCTGATAGAGAGGAAACCCCTTCTACAAATCACCTATAATACCCTATTAGCCCCCTGAAGTTGCGAACTTTTGATTGTGTTGTAGGTCTCGGCCAATTATTTACTGCATCAATCTTTTAAGTGTCGACACAAATTCCCTCGTCAGATATCACTTGGCCGAGAAATGCTATTGAGTTCATCCAGAATTCATATTTGGAGAGCTTAGCATATAACTTACGATCCTGAAGTGTCTTTAATACTATCCGCAAGTGGTCTACATGTTCTGCCTCCGAACGAGAATACACCAAAATGTCATCAATGAATACGATCAAAAACACATCAAGATAGGGCCTGAATACAATATTCATGAGATCCATAAAAGCTGTTGGGGAATTTGTTAGCCCGAACAACATTACCAAGAACTCAAAGTGCCCATATCTTGTCCGTAAGGCCGTCTTTGGAATATCCTTCTCCCAAACCCTCACCTGATGATACCCTGAACGTAAGTCAATCTTAGAGAAATTCTTGGCACCATGGAGTTGGTCAAATAGGTCGTCAATCCTTGGAAGTGGATACTTGTTCTTTATAGTAAACTTATTCAATTGTCGATAATCGATACACATCCTTAACGACCCGTATTTCATCCGCACGAACAGGACTGGCGCACCCCAAGGTGAAGTGTTAGGCCTAATGAAGCCCTTATCCAGCAAGTTCTTCAGCTGCACCTTCAACTATCACAACTCTATTGGGGCCATACTGTATGGAGGAATATATTAGGGTTGAGTGCCAGGCAACACATCAATGCTAAACTTAATTTCCATTTCAGGAGGAAGATCTGGGAGTTCATCTGGGAGAACATCTGGAAATTCATTGACCACGGGGATTGATTGTAGAGTAGGCGGCTTCGCCTCCGCATCCCTAATGCGAACAAGATGATAAATGCAACCTTCTGAGATCATCTTCCTTGCCTTAAGATAGGAAATAAACCTACCGTTCAGATTAGCAATCTTCCCCTTCCATTTGATGGAGAGTTCATCAGGAAATTGAAAACTAACCATCTTCGTACGATAATCAACATTTGCATAGCATGAGTCCAACCAGTCCATCCCATTATCACATCGAAATCAACCATTTCTAATTTAAATAAATTCGTCGAGGTTTGAAGACTACAAATCATCACTGTGCAACCTCTATATACCCTTCTAGCAATCACAGAATTTCCTATCAGAGTAGATACCCCAAGTGGTTTACTTATCAATTCAGGTTCAATGCCAAACTTATTAGCCACAAAGGGTGTATCATATGATAATGTAGATCCCGGATCAATACGCATATACATCGTAAGAAAACATAGACAATATACATGTAATAACATCCGGAGAGGACACGAGATCTTGTCGACCCACTAGAACATAGGTTCGATTTTGAGCACCACTCAAACTCGGCACTACACCTCTACCACTACCACGACCTGGTAAAAACCCCGTGCTGGAGGTCGAACTGATAAGGAAGAACCAGACACAGATCCAGTCGACTGAGCCCTACCACCACCTTCTCTATCAGGACAATCATACATCATTTGGCCAGGCTGTCAGCAAGAATAGCATGCATTAGAACCTCGACAGCACAATCCAAAGTGGTCATTTCCGCACTGATCACAACGGGGTGTTGGGGGTCTCGTCTGACTAGTATCCCTATGATATTGTGAACCTGATGCCCCCAAACTCTAACCTGGACCAGAATAGGTAAATCAATCATATCGAGGCCTATGAAACGGTGGAGGAGAACTAGCTATATGTGGCGCCGAACTCCTCGAATACTAGGCCTTACATTGCCTCTGAAGTCATGAGAATACCCTACTAATCTCGCCCCTATCCTACTCCTTATATGCCCTTTGATGGCGCTTACGATCCTCTAGTGGCTGGGCATAAACCTGAATACCAAAAATATCCATGCCCTCCACCAACCAAGGAGGCTGTCGTACACTAATTTATCAGATGTGGTCCAAACCCGTTCACAAACAGATGCACCCTATCACTCATCTCGGCCACCATATGGGGAGCATACCTTGCTAAAGAATCAAACTTCATACTATACTCTCGCACATGCATATTACCTTGTCTAAGGTTCAAGAACTTAACAGCTCTAACTCGTCGTATCTCAACTAGAAAGTAGTGACAAAGAAAGGCCTCAGAAAATTCCTTCCACACTGCTGGAAGAGCATTCGGACACCTGGATCTCTCCCAACTATCATACCAGAAAACTGTTAAATCCCGTAACTAATAAGAAGTCAACTCTACTGCCTCTGTATCAGTAGCATGCATAACCCACAGTGTAAGATGAACCTTATCAATAAAAGTCTGCAGGTCCTCCGTGGGGTCTGATCCGCTAAACACTGGAGGGTCTAGATAATAAAATCATGAACTCTCATACTAGTTGGTTTATCAGCAGCACCGGTATTCCGCCTCTGAGCCTGAGCAGCTACCAAGCTAGTCAAAAACTGCACCGCACTCCGCATATCCTGGTTTGTAGTGCCAGACGGAGGAACTGGTGGTGTTGAGTGCCTCCTAAGGTCCCCTGGAAGAGACGGTGTTGATGAGGTATGAGACGGCATCTCACTTTGAGCCTCTCTTTGGACTGCTCTGGCTTGAGGCACCTGACTGGTACCCTCTCCCACAGCTCTATCAAGTCGTCTACTAATTGCTTGATTCCTAGTCGAAGGCATCGCTGAAAGAAAAAAAGGTTAATATTGTAGATGAACACTAAAGACTCAACTCTACGCACGATTTAGATTCAGGAAGAAGGTAACAACCTTAGAAGTCATGTAGTCTCCTGATTATAACTGTGGCACGCTACACATCCATAATCAAGACTCTCCAAGACACGGCTCATAGACAACCCCTAGGACAGACTTACTCTGATACCAAGTTTGTCACGACCCAAACTGGAGGATCATGACTAGCACACGGGCCATACTTGTCGAGCGCCAACATACATTTTATCCAACCTTCCTTATTATCTTTAAAGGCCAACGAGATCAATATAAATGGTAGATATGGATCATGAACAATCAACAATGAAAGATAATGGCATGAAAATACATAACATGGAATGAAAACACTTCCATGAAACTACATATATGATACGAGCTACCATGCTGCCATGAAAGGCTATACAACAAAAATCAGTCGACGAGGCATACCACTATACATGAGTCGACACCTGTCTATGAGCCTCTAAAGGAGAATAAGTGTTGTAACATTTCCGGAACAGGTCCCCGACATACCCATAATGTCTATAACAAAAATGCATACCAAGACCACGGCATGTACGGAGAAGGGATCTCGCCAATAACCGTTGAATTGGGAAGCCTACGATGGTGGGGGAGCTGCATCTACATGTCTTTCAGGACCTGCAGCACAGCATGCAGCATCCACAAACAAAAAGGTTGTCAGTACGAATAAAGTACTATGTATGTAAGGGAGAAAAGCATAAGTAAGAACAGTAATGTAAACATGGATAGAGAATATACAACTTCGAACATCTGGGTACCTCCGAGGGCTACTGACATGAAATGTGTTAACACACTAAAACATACACCTTTGTGGGCAATATCATCATCATATTATACTCGGCCGTAATAGGCTCGGTAAAACGTACCCAGCCATGTGGATCTCGGTAAATCCCAACTGATCAGTGATTGCACAATAGGTGTCGTACCCGAACAATTATAGCGTAGCTCAATAGAGTAAAATATATCGGTAGAGTAAAATAGATACATATATATAATGCATGTAGGACTCATTGGAATCATATTTTGAACCTTTCGGAGTGATGTAAGGTCGATATTCTC
>ML394829.1:0-34819 GCA_005239525.1 Nicotiana knightiana | reverse complement strand
TATATATATATATATATATATATATATATATATATATATATCTAACATGTAGGACTCATTGGAATCATATTCTGAACCTTTCGGAGTGACGTAAGGTCGATATTTTTCGTCCACGTTATTAGGACTAACTCTTCAACAAGAATCTTATAAGAATCAGGAAGTACCAACGACATTGATAACATAGGAATAAGAGAAGCAACCTCAACATCAATTGTTCCATAAGAAGGGAAACAAGGTAAGTAATGTTAGATTTTAAGAGTAGAGTATCTTTGGAAGCTCGGTCATTGCATTATGTACGATCAGAGTCGTGCAAAATAAGGAAAGGGATAGCCTCACATACCTTGTATATATACTGCCCAACCTCAAGCTATGCAAATATAACGACTCCTTAGTCTATAATAAGAGAAACGATACTTTTGTTATCGTTTAATCTTCGTAACTATTATGTATCGACAACAACATATTTTACGATGAAACGGACAGCACCTACCCCATATATAAGACTTCACACTAGTCAAAAAAATCATCAAATATCCCAACACACCGCAATCTCTTCATACACAAAACGACCACCGTAGTAGTGTCAAATGACCCGGAAATGTTACGACGAACAACCAGCCCACCACCCTACATCTATATGGTGTTTATCCACACCCTTCCTCCTCCAAAACTACACAAAATAGTATAAAAACACGCATCCCAACAGCAACACAAAATAGTCCACAAAACAGTATGCTACAAGTGAATAACTCGAACTCACGGCTTCCGATCACCGTCCCGTTAGTTCTTACAAGTTTAGAACGAATAACATGAATTTACAGCAGAAAAAATGGATGAAAGAGAGCATTAAACTTACCTTATTTGTTGGATAACTTAGCCCTTATCTGGGTTCTTCAAACTCTAGGTTTTACCCCCAATTAGAACTTGAAAGGGAGAGAAAATCAGTTAGGGTTTGTGGATAAGTTTTGGGAGGAAGTTTGCAAGGGTTTAGGTCTGGTTATTTGTGATATATAATGAGGATTATATTTCAGGGGATAATCCTTTAAATGGGCTCTTTGGACGATCCTAAATTGCCTCTTTTTGGGCTCTCATTTAACCAAGTCGGTGACACACCTACTTGTCACCTAGCAGCATGTGCAGTCTCGCAACGATGCATATATATCTCTACTCTGATGTTGTATTGATAACGGCTAAATGCGTTGTAAAATATACTCATAGATATTCAATTTGGTGGGTATATCACCCCCGTAATTCCATGGAAATTGGGAGAAAATCTTAGTAACATTTGACCTAAAGTTTAAGAAAAATTATGAACAGAAGTTGCGACAACTTTTGTCGACTTTTGTTTCATAAATCATTTGACTTACATACATGTGATACTGATATTATATGATTCAAATACCATAAAACAAGACCTCTTGAGAATGTTATGCACCCCTATATTTACCCGAAAATATGGGTTACAACATCCTTGATTCGTTTAACTTCTAATACTTGTTAATCACCCTTATATACTGTTGTATCATTTAAGACCAATAGGATTAACTTCTTATCATCTCAAAGATAATATCTTCTCATATTTACATTGACTAACTTATGGAATGAACCAATGTACGTGAATATGCGTTTTAACATTGAGCTACTTCATGCAAATGGGCAGTTTATGGGTCTTCCACACGAGGATCCACAACAGTATATCCTAAATTTCTTGGAGATTAGTGATAGTTACATCACTAAGGGAGTGACTCCAGACTATGTGAGGCTCACACTTTTCCTTTTCTCTCTAATGGGCGAAGCAAAGCGATGGCTGAAGGCAGAACCAACTAATTCTATTACATCATGGAATTATCTGGCGAGGAAATATTTGGTAAGTTTTTTCTCTTCAAGCAAAACTGCAAAGATCAAAAGTGAGATAGTCGCCTTTAAACAGAAATTGGGGGAGTCTTTATACTTTTCTTGGGAGAGGTTCAAGGGGCTGCTCAGAGACTATCCTCATCACAATCAGACAAAAATAGTGTTAGCTCACAATTTTATAGAAGGACTACATCCTGAGACAAAGGTTGTGGTAGATGCTACAACTGGAGATCAAGTGTTGGAGAAATGCTTTGATGAGATATATGCATTATTGAACAAATTCTCCAAAAGCAATCTCGATTGGCAAGGAGAGATGGGGAGACATACAGTGCAAAACTCTATAGGGGTTCTCGAGTTAGATGTGGTCTCTGCATTATCAGTGCAGATTTCCACATTGACCAGCCAAGTCAATCAGATGACCTTGGTTATTAACAAGCAACAAGCCCAGCCAGTGCAACAAGTTCAAATATTTTGTGATGTCTGTGGAGAAGGTCATATGAGCAATCTATGCCCAGTAAATCCAGAGTCTGTGTATTTTGTAGGTAGTGAAAATCGAGGCCAGACAAATCAGTATGGGGACACTTACAATCCTAACTGGAGAAACCACCCAAACTTCTCTTGCGGTAGAAACCAAGGTGCTCTGAATCAGTACAGGCCATAAGCACCTCCATAACAATATAGACCACCTCAGGCTGAACAACATGCAAACTCGACGAGTCACCTTGAGGAGATAATGATGAGATTAACGGCTGACCAGCAGGCCTAAACAGCAGAGATGATGAATAAATTAATGGTTGACGAGAAGGACCAAGAAACAGCAATGAGAAATTTAGAGCGACTAATGAGGAAACTTGCCAGCGCCCACAATATGACCAGTTGGAGCTCTTCATAGTGATAGTGAGCCTAATACTAAAGCTCAAGTCAATGTGGTTACCTTGAGAAATGGAAGAATATTTTAAGAAGTTCAAATAAAAAGAAGTATACATCTAGTCTTGAAGGAGAATTAGATCCCAAGCCAGTTAGAGAATGGGAAAGAGAGCCAGGGATTAGAGCCAGTAAATGCGACAAGGCCACTACCTCCATTTCCACAAAGACTGCAGAAGAAAAAAGATGATGCTAAGTACAAGAAATTCTTAGATAATTTGAGCCAAGTGCGTGTGAATTTGCCTTTGGTAGAATTTTGCAGGAAGTGCCTTAGTATGCAAGGTATCTCAGAGATATTGTGGCAAACAAGCGAAGGCATAAAGAGTTTGAAATAGTTTCCCTTACTCAAGAGTGCGGTGCTAGAGTTCAGAGTAAACTTCCCCCTATGTTGAAGGATCCCGGGCATTTCACAATTCCTTTGTCTCTTGGAAAACAAGAAGTTGGTAGACCCCTGTGTGATTTATGGGCTAGTATAAATTTGATACCATCATCTTTGTTTAAGCAACTCGGATTGGGGGTGATTATACCTACTATAATCACTTTATAGTTAGCAAATAGGTCATTAGTTATGCGAGAATGAATTATTGAGGATGTGTTAGTTTGAGTGGGAAAGTTTATTCTTCTTGCTGATTTATTGTTCTTGATTACGAGGAAGATGAAGAAGTGCCCATTATTCTAGGATGGCCATTCTTAGCTACTGGTGGAGCGAGCTATTATTGATGTGAGGGAAGGGAAGTTGAAGATGAGAGTTGACAATGAGGAAGTCACTTTTAATGTGTACACGGCACTTAAGCTCCCTAAGAATTATGAGGACGTGTGCATGATTACTGTGGTCGAATTGAAGGGAATAGAGCAGAGTCCTTATGTGAATTGTAGTGATCCAGATGGGATAGCAGAGTTAGAGGAAGTGGTGCTGCAAGCTTAATGTTGAAAGATTATTGAGAAAAGAGCCAGAGATGAAAGAGGAGATCTTCTGAGAGTGTGCAAAAAGGCTAGACTTCATGGGAGAAAGAAGAAGAGAAAGTGTCAGCCTGAGCAAAGTAGTAGAGTCATGCCACGACTATAAATAAGGCGCTTGTTGGGAGGAAACCCAGCCTATATTTTTTATTTATTTTTTATAGTATCAAGTTTTGTGTTGTTTTTCTTTTGCAGGGTGGGGGAAGTCTGAGTACCCGAAGTTGAAGCTAAGGAGAATGTTTGATCTTATGTGTGGGGTCATCCCGGCCCTCAATATTGAGCATAATGTCCGAGCTAGGCCAGAGAGGGTCGGGGGGAGTATTTCTCACCCTTTTTTTTATATTTTTCTATGTGATCATGCATCGAGGACTATGCATAAAATAAGTGTGGGATAGGGAGACTACTTTCTGAAATGTAATTGTATAAAACTATTTTTTTACTGGTTTTTCTTTTAGAACTCATAGTAGACATACTCTAGGTTATAAAAAAACAAAAATACTAAAAAGGTAGAAAAAGCTTAGACTTTTCCTGACGATGGATCTGTTGAAAAATTTTCTTGAGGGATAAAGTCCGATTAAAAACACAACAAAAGAATTTTTTTTTTCTAGGATAGTTATGTAGTATCCCTTGGTTTTTCTTTGGGCGCCGGTTCTTTTCCAAGAGTGTAGCTCGAACCGAGTACTTAATTTTTCTTTTTTTAGGAGTAGGTTAGGAAGAAACTAAGTCGCTCTGAGATACCTAATGACATGTTTGGTGCTAGCACATTAGGCTATGACATACATTCTATCTTCCCGTGCATTTGGTTTGAATTGTGACGTCTAAGTAAAGTAAATAGCTTATCTTGTGATGTTTTTTCTCAGTTGTTCGACTTGTATGCCACACAGTGCATTATTACTTAAATTTATCAACAAGATGTGCTTTCTTGACTTGAGAGTTCAACAGAACCGTCTTGATTGAGTCTTCTGCAATATGTGTGAGAGCTATTGTGGTCTTCTGTGCTATCCCATGTAGTTTAGAATTTTCCCCGTGTGTTAATCGAAGCCAAATTGTTAAGTTGTTCTAATCTAGGAGATAATGTAGGTGTCTCTTACTTGAGCATAGATATGCTTGTCACTTGAAGATAAAATTTTCCGTTGCTAGCCCCCTTTGAGCCTATAGACCTTTTCTTTGGCACCCACGTTACATGTCATACCCCTATTCTGTTCTTAATTGTGATTGTTGAACCATTACCTCCTAAGGTACTTAGTCACTAAAAGAAGTAAGGTAAGACATTGGGGAATAGCTTTCGAGTGGAACTATGGAAGGGCCCTTAAGATGCACTAAAGTTGTGAAAAAAAGAGTCACTATCCAATGAACCTTAATGTATGGAGTGTGTGTAGAAAGAAAAGAGAAAAAGAAAGAAAAAGTTGTGAGAAAGGAAAAAAATGATAGTCAAATAACGTAGAAAAAAACACTGACCTCCTAATCTTAATAATTTGTGCTAGTGGGAGTATAGAAGTGCTTAATGAAAAAAGGGGATATGTTGTATATGGTTTGTGGAAAATGAATTGGTTGAGAAGAAAATGTGCTCGATTTGTGAGAGTAGTGTATTAAATTGCTTAGTTAGGTTAGTCACTATCCCTAAGTTTATCCTACCCGTCCCTTAGCCTACATTACAACCTTAAAGTCCTAAGTGATCCTAGATTTGGCTAGCTTAGATTAGTAGAGATGTACACTACGGGAAAGCTTATGGTACGACCATGGGATGCATATGAATTCTTTGTAAGAGTGAGAGAATTTTGTTCAATTGTGTGATGTCCTTAATTTATATTCAAAAGCATACTTGAATGTGTGGACTAGTCTATATTCAATCTTTTATTTGCTGGTGAGGGCACATGATCTCATGAATGATTGGTAATGTTGTAAACTTGTCTTGTTGGGTGAGTGCGCGAGTTGAGGGTGCTTAGTGGTAACGAGTCAACTCTTGAGGTTGGGTGGTTACGGATAGGTTGTTTGTATTGATTGAATTGATATTGTTATACTTGGGAATGCTTAAAACGGGAAGAATGTGAATTTTTCATGGTCAAGCTTGATTGTCGGTATTGATCATAGTCAAGGGTAGAGTGTCTAGTTAAAAATTGAAGTGTTCTACTCTAGTTGAGATTTGTACGTAGTTGGGATAGAGTTGTTAGTCCCATTGCTCGAAGACGAGCAAGAGTCTAAGTGTGGGGTGTTGATATTTAGCTTAAAGTGTATATATTTATATATTTATATATATATATCGCTTCATGTTTTACTTGTGTTTCGTGGCTTTCAGATGTAAAATGTGTTGATTTATATTAATTTAGGGTGTTTTTATGTGTAGGAATCATCCAGAAGTAATTTGGGGCGAAAGGTGCGAGATTAGAGCCAAAACAGAGGAAAACAGGAAAAGTTGGAATTTCAGGTGCCACAAGCAACGCCCCACACCACCTGTGGCGCAAGTGGCAGGAACTTTAGAAGGCCAGCTCCAAGCCAAGCACCCCACGCTGCCCTAATCGCTGGTTATGAGAAAGTTGTCCAATTTTTCTCGGGAAAATGTTATTTCGGCCCTAGAACTAAACGCGTATAAAAGCAAGACTAAGTCCATTTTGAGAGGAGAGACGCCACATTGAAGGAAGAATACACACGAGAAACAATCGGGAGCAAAGAGATCTCAGTTTTCTTCATCTTTTCTTAGTATTTTCAATTATCCAACGCTTATGAATTTGTTTGATACTATCATGAGTGGATAAAACCCATAGTTCTAGGGTTGTGATTTAGCCATGAATATTATTGTTTAACATTGACTTGACCTTATCACAATTCACTAGTATATGGTTGTTTCTTTAATTCTATGATTAATTTCTTAATTCTCTGGCCAGCAGTTATGTTGTATTTACTATCTATGGTATTCTTGGAAAAGCCATGTTTAGATTAGAGAAGAATTGAAGAGAGCACGATCTTAACTCTGAGGGGGCGGATTTGTTGTTAGGATAGGAATGTACCTAGTCACCGTGTTGAATTAAATATTGTAATATTAATGCGTTCTTATCATATTGATTTCATAGGAATATAGGCGTTAATCTATTTTGAACAGGCGAATAGTACTTCGGAAGAAGGCTACGAGAGCAATTATTCAATTAATTAGCAACCATGAGTGAATTGTATGAAAGGGAGAGTTAACTAGAACATAATAGAATTGGTGAATCGATCAGAACCCTAGAATATTTGTCTCTCCTCAATACACAACAATCATTTTGCTTCTTGATAATTTTGTTACTACTTAGAATTATAGTTTAATATAATGACACTCTTGAACTCGAATTGGCTCGACTGAATAACAATCTTGGTGAATTTAGTGCTAGTTGATACAAGTCTCTGTGGGTTCGACACTCAACTTATCATTGTATTACTTGTATGACCATGTATACTTTCATGTGCTTTAGGGAGCAACAACAATACACAGTATAAGAGCCCGAGCCCATAGGCTTTTGAAAGCTCGCCTCACACTCCTCGGACCATCTGAAAGGAGAACCCTTCTTGGTCAATATGGTCATAGGTGCAACAATAGATGAGAAACTCATAATGAAACGGCGATAATACCCGGCCAAACAAAGGAAACTCCGAATCTTAGTAGTTGATGATGGCCTAGGCCAACTGTGAACTGCCACAATCATCTTCAGATCTACCTTGATCCCCTCACTCGACACCACACGACCCAAAAACACCACTGAATCAAGCCAGAATTCACACTTTGAGAATTTTGCATACAATTTCTTCTCTCTCAAGGTCTGAAGCACAATCCTTAGGTGCTGCTCATGATCTTCCTGGCCACGAAAGTACACCAAAATGTCGTCAATAAACACAATGATGATTAAATCAACATATGACTGGAACACATTATTCATCATGTGCATAATGTTGCTTGGGTGTTGGTCTGCCCAAATGACATCATAAAGAACTCGTAGTGACCATACTGAATCCTAAAGGCAGTTTTTGGAATAACAGGATCTCGAATCATTAGTTGATGATAACCTTACCGCAAATCAATCTTTGCGAATATTCTAGCACATTGTAGCTGATCAAATTAGTCATCAATGTGTGGCAATAGATACTTGTTCTTCACTATAACCTTATTCAACTGCCGATAATCAATACACATGTGCATAGGCCTTAGTCTTCACAGACCAGCCTTCTTTTTCACAAACCAGGCTTCTTCTTCACAAACAAGACTGGAGTACCCCCAAGGTGACACACTAGGCCGAATGAAACCCTTATCAAGCAACTCTTGCAACTGCTCCTTTAACTCCTTCAACTCTGCTGGGGCCATATGATATGGTGGAAAAGAAACGGGTTGAGTTCGTGGCAACAAGTCAATACCAAAATCTATATCCCTATAGGTCAACATGCCCAGAAGATCTGTTAGGAATATATCCGGGGAAGTCTCTCACTACCTTAATTGACTAAACGGTAGGATTATCAGCACTAACATATCTCATAAAGGATAGATAAGCATCACACCCCTTCTCAACCATCAGCTAAGCCTTTAGAAATGACATTACCCTGCTACGAACATAATCCAATGCACCCCTCCACTCTAACCGTGGGAAACCTGGCATAGGTAATGTCACAGTCTTGGCGTGACAATCCATAATAGCATGATAGGGAGACAACCATTCCATGACAAAGATAACATCTAAGTCTACCATACTAATCAACAAATAGATCAAATCTGGTCTCAAAACCAATAACAACTAAACACGACCGATACACATGGTCCATAACAATAGAATTTCCCACAGGTGTGGAAACATAAAAAAGAGAACCCAAATAATCACGAGATATATCCATATATGGAGCAAAGTAAGATGACACATATGAGTAAGTGGATCCTGGATCAAATATGGCTGATGCATCTCTATGGTGTCTGGAAAGGTCAACAGGTTATGTTGTTGCCTAGGGAAAAGAGATCACTTGGTTATTCCAGTATCTGGAGAAGATCAACAGGTTATGCTGTTGTTAAGAAAAGAAGAGATCACTAGGTTATGCTGGTGTCTGAAAAGGTCAATAGGTTATGATGTTTCCTGGGGAAAAGATCACTGGGTTATGCCAGCGTCTGGAAATGATCAACAAGTTATGTCATTGTCAAGAAAGAAAAGATCACCAGGTTATGCTGGTGTCTGCTAGGGAGTGGGACTCTGTGTTGCCATCAACTAAGGAATGGAATGTCCTTGGTTGGAAAAGGTTTGGCTAGGGATTGGGGACCCTATGCTACTTTAGGTTTGAATCATTTTCAACTTCATTTCTTCATTTTTATTTTTGTTGTTTTTTTTAGTTTTTTATTTTTTTTATTCTTCTCTTTTCACGCATGCAGGAGAGGATTTTTTGGAGGAAACTTCCCTTTTTTGGAGGCAATGCTGCAGAGCTCCTTCTAGTCCTTGCGCAATTTCTTTTGGTTGCACCTGCTTTTTGCACGGTTGCTTTCGAGTTGCACCTGTTTCAGATTTTCAAACAAAGAACAATTTATTAGTTTGAAACGGTGGTTGGTTTTGCGGCTTGATTTTTGACTGCTTGATCTCAGTTCTTTTGATGAAGATCTCAACCACTTGCTTGCTGGGGATTGGGTTTCATCTCTAATCCCGGGGACCTTGGCTTTCCAGATTTTACCATGACGATCGGTCACGTGGGACCCAATATTTTATTTTTGCCTTTGTAGGCCTTTCACTTGCTTTTTCTTTTGGATTTCTGGAGTATCGGGGGGAATTTTTGGCCCCTCAAATTCTTCTACAATGGTTAGTCGTGTGGGACTTAACATTTCAAACTTTACTTCGCCTTTATTGGCCTTCAGTTTGATTTTTTTCTCTTTCAAGGGTTTTGAGTTTGAAACATCGGCCGCTACGGCCAGTCGGAATCGACTTGATGCCCCTGACTAGGCTGGGTGCCTTTTGCTTATTAGATTGTGTCAAATAAGGACCCTGCAAATCAGTATTGCCATCCTTTTTTTTTGCCTTAGTTTCGGAACAGAGTTAGACCGAAAGGGATTCAAAAGAAAATAAACGACAGAATGGAAAATTAATTTAAGAAAGACGTATCCCTTTCGGGGAAAGGAAAGAAGGACTTATCTGGAGTGCATGCGGACTTCGATGAACATGACATGCTTCTTGGACTGGATTCCTGATCCGTGTAAACCGTCCGACTCTCAAAAATTCATCACAACTATCACCTCGAGATTGAGAAACCTTGCCTCGGACTGTGTCTATGTTAGTGACCCATTATCCTTTTCGATCAGTGGCGCCCTTTGCGGGTTTGCGCCAACTGACCTCTCTCATTTCTCTTCTCACCGTCTCCTTGTAGTGCTCTTTGCGATTTTTCACTAACAAGACTCTCTCAATTTAATTTCTCTTCTTACCGTCGCCTTACGGTGCCCGTGTAGGTTTTCACCGTTAAGACTCTCTCATTTAAATTTCTCTCATTTGCTTGTATCAGATCCAACACTGTATCCTTCAACTTTAGACATTTTTTTCGATTGATCGGTAGGACTTGAACATGTTTTTGGGTGAAGGAATTTTTAATTTGAATTACAATTTTGCAACCTCCCATATAACGTCTGCCCCAACTTAACTCTTGGGAAAATGTCGGATTTTATTTTGGTGTGATTGAACCTCAGAGAGAGGTTGCCTACATATCCTTTCGGAATCAAGGCGAACGTAGTTCAGGGAAACATTTTTGTTTTGGATTTTGTTTTGATGAGTTTTTTTTTTAGAATAATAACACTTTCAGGTTCCCAAAGAGGTTAATCAAAGAAAATTAACCGGCTCAAAATGGTTTACAGAAGTTGATAGTGTTTGGGGTAGCGTGAATGGAAGCCTTCGTCATCTCGATCGGGAAAACCAACATCATGAAAAGGTCAAACATAGTACCTTTTGACTGCGTCTGCATTGACAGTTGTATCCGGGTCGTTTCCTTCGATGTCCCCCAAGTACAATGCTCCTTTTGGTAGTAGTTTCCTTATAATGTTATGGACCTTTCCAATTTGGGGTAAAAATTTCCTTTTGTCTCTTCATGGTGTGGGAGGATACGTCTCAGGACGAGTTGCCCTACTTTGAAATTCCTAGGTCGCACTTTCTTGTTATAAGCGCGGGCCATTCTTTGTTGGTACACTTGTCCGTGACAAACTGCGGCCATTCTTTTCTCATAAATCAGAGTTAACTGTTCCAGCCAGATTTTGACCCACTCATCATCTTCAATTTCAACTTCGACAATGATCCGAAGGGAGGGAATTTCAACTTCTTCAGGTATTACGGCTTCAGTGCCATAAACCAATAGATAAGGTGTAGCTCCGACCGATGTGCGTACGGTCATGCGATATCCCAATATGCAAAAGGCAATTTTATCGTGCCATTGTCTAGAACTTTGAATCATTTTTTGAGGATTTTCTTGATGTTTTTATTTGCCACTTCAACGGCGCCATTGGCTTTTGGCCGGTACGAGTTGGAGTTACGGTGTGTGATTTGAAATTGTTCACATACCACCTTCATCAACTGGCGATTGAGATTTGCAGCATTATTAGTGATGATGGTCTTCGGAATGCCAAAGCGACAGATAATGTTGGAATGCACAAAATCCACCACTGCTTTCTTAGTGACGGCTTTGAACGTGACTGCCTCGACCCATTTTGTGAAATAGTCGATAGCAACTAAGATAAATATGTGCCCATTCGAGGCTCGAGGCTCGATCGGCCCAATGACATCCATTCCCCAGGTAGTTAATGGCCATGGTGTTGAAATGGGGTGTAACTCTGAAGGTGGCGCATGGATCAAGTCGCCGTGTATTTGGCATTGATGGCACTTCCTAACAAAGCTGAAACAATCTTTCTCCATAGTCACCCAGTAATATCCTTCTCGCAGGATTTTCTTGGAGAGGACATACCCGTTCATATGGGGACCGCATACTCCTGACTGTACGTCATTCATAATCTTTTCAGCTTCTTTGTCATTCACACACCTTAATAGATTCAAATCGGTGGTCCTTTTATACAGCACTCACTTAGGAAGCAACTGTTGGCGAGCCTTCTGATGGTTCTCCTTTGGTCCCCGTTGTCCTGATCCTGGTACATTTTTGTTTTTAAGAACCTTTTGATATCATGATACCATGGTTGGACATCGGGATCTATTTCGACCGTGTTACAATAACCATGTCTTTCCCGGATTTAGATCTCTAGCGGGTCAATATAGACATTGTCCGGATATGGCAGCATTGCAGCTAAGGTAGCTACTGCATCAGCTAACTCATTGTGGCATCGAGGAATATACCTGAATTCGACGGCTTTGAATCATTTGCCAAGATCCTCCACATGTTGTCTATATGGAAGAAGCTTAACATCTCGAGTTTCCCACTCCCGCTAAGCTTGCTTGATGATCAAGTTGGAATCTCCCATGATCAATAACTCCTCTACATCTATGTCAATTGTCATGTTCATGCCCATTATTCAGGCTTCATATTCAAAAGTTTTGTTTGTATAGAATAAACAGAGATGGGCGGTGGCTGGATAGTGTTGTCCCATGGGCGAAATAAAAATTGCCCCGATCCCAACACCCTTTGCATTTACAGCTCCGTCAAAGAACATTTTCCAAGTGTTGGTGTTTTCTGGGATTACCTCGATTGAGTTTACTTCCTCGTCCGGGAAGTAAGTACTTAAAGGTTGATATTCGTCATCGATAGGATTTTCAGCCAGGTGATCCGCCAAGGCTTGAGCTTTCATCGTCGTGCGGGTGACATAGACTATGTCGAACTCGGTGAGAAGAATTTTCCACTTTGCTAATCTCCTGGTTGGCATTGGCTTTTGGAATAGGTACTTCAAAGGATCCAGCCTGGTGATGAGGTAGGTGGTGTAAGCCAACAAGTAATGCTGGAGCTTCTAAGCGACCCAAGTCAAAGTGCAACAAGTTCTTTCCAACAAGGTGTACTTGGCTTCATAGCTTGTGAATTTTTTGCGCAGGTAGTATATAGCTTGTTCCTTCTTCCCGGTCACATCATGTTGCCCGAGAACGCACCCAAATGAGTTTTCCAACACCGTCAAATACAAGAACAGAGGTCTTCCAGGTTCTGGTGGGACCAACACTAGCGTATTTGACAGATGCTCTTTGATCTTGTCGAAAGCTTCTTGGCACTCATTCCTCCAGTTAATTACTGCATCTTTCTTCAACAGCTTTAATATAGGCTCACACGTGGAGGTTAACTGAGCAATGAACATGCTGATGTAATTCAACCTACCCAGCAAACTCATAACCTCTTTCTTGGTTCTCGGAGGGGGAAAATCCCGAATAGACTTTATCTTTGTCAGATCCAGTTCTATTCCCCGTCGACTGACTATAAAACCCAACAATTTCCCAGACGGAACTCCGAAAGCACACTTGGTTGTATTCAACTTTAAGTCATACTTACGCAGACGTTCGAAGAATTTTCTTAGATGCTGCACATGGTCGTCTTGCGTCTTAGATTTAATAATCACATCATCCACGTATACCTCAATCTCCTGGTGCATCATGTCATGAAAAATGGCGGTCATGGCCCTCATATAGGTTGCTCTGGCGTTCTTTAGGCCGAATGGAATGACCCGGTAACAGTAAGTACCCCAAGGTGTGGTGAAGGTCGTTTTCTCTGCATATTCTTCATCCATCAAGACCTGGTGATACCTAGCGTAACAATCTACGAAAGACTGTATCTCATGTTTGGCACAGTTGTCAACCAAGATGTGAATGTTTGGCAATGGAAAGTTATCCTTGGGTCTTGATTTATTGAAATCCCGATAGTCGACACACACTCGGACTTTCCTGTCTTTCTTCGGTACCGGGACAACATTAGCCAACCACGTGGTGTATTAGACCACTCGGATTACTCCAGCTCTTAACTGTTTAGTGACTTCTTCTTTGATCTTGTCACTCATGTCTATTTTAAATTTTCTCTGTTCTTGTTGGACAGGCGGATAATCGGGGTAGGTTGGCAATTTCTGCACCACCAAATCAACACTCAGTCCGGGCATATCATCGTAGGACCAGGCAAACACATCTTTGAATTCGAATAAATGTTGGATCAAAGCATCCCTTGTCCTTTCATCAGTATAGATACTTATCATGGTTTCTCGGACTTCTTCTGAATTACCCAAATTAACCGGTTTGGTTTCGTTTAAGTTTGGCTTAGGCTTATTCTCGAATTGTTCCAATTCTCGATTTATTTCCCTAAAAGCCTCATCTTCATCATATTCCATTTCTTGATTCATTATTTCTTGGTTAGACGACGTGTCAAGATCTGGGCGTGAAGTCCGCAAGCATGTCATGTTATTTAACTCCGCATTATTAGAACTGAAAAGAGAGATAAGAGAAAATTAGCAAAAATATTAGGACGAATAAATAGAGTGATTTGTGGACTGTGAAATATTAATTTCATTGAATTGAATTTTGAACATATGAGGGTTTACATCAGAATTTTAAAAAGGCAATTAACTAAAAACACTTGAGTTACACCCTGGAATAACTCGAAGTGCATAAGGATGGCAAGGCTGAACTACCGGGACTCCCGTCTTACTGGGAATGGAGTAGCCTTCCAATTTTAGAGCTTGGCATCAAGCCCCATATATTGCACTTCAGCAGTACTGGAGCCTTCTCCTAGTTGGACCATATGAGCCTCATACAACATCTGTCTCATTGCTCAGCAGATTTCTTCAATTTCTTCGCCCGTGAAAGACTCCTCCTCTTCTTCTACGTATTTTGGCTTGACAAATTATTTGGTGATGTGTGGTATTTGCTGAGGCAATACCCAACCATCCTTCTTACGTTGGTCAGCCCATCGTTCATCATCGGGAGTAGCTTGAAACCCTATGCCAAATAACTTCTTACTGGTAGGCAAGGTGATAGGTTCTTTAATGCCTTGCAAGGACAGCCCGAGCCCTTTTCCAGGTGTGTACCAATTTTTAATCATGTGGATAATGACCATAATTGATGCGTTTTATAGGAAGGGTTGAGGACACGAGGTTACTTCCTCATATTGGTCCGTAACCACAATCTCGAAATCCTGGTAAACTATATGCTCACTGTCTTCTCTTGCTTCCAGGCATGGGACTGATGGGTCCCTGTAAATAGATTGCTCGTCCTCTCCATGGACCACAATTTCCTGGTCTTCATACTCTAACTTAAACATATGGTGGAGAGTAGATGGCACTGCACCTGCTGCATGGATCCAAGGCCTTCCCACGAGATAATTGTAGGAAGTATCCATATCTAAGACCTGGAATGTCACTTCAAAATCTACAGGGTCGATTGTCAAGACCAAATCAATCTCCCCGATTGTGTATCTCTTGATGCCATCGAATGCGCGGACGCACATATTGTTGGGCCTAATTATCTCAGTCTCGATCTCCATTCTTTGTATGGTCGAGAGAGGGAAAATATCAACCCCAGATCCACCGTCCACCATAACTCTTTCCACATAGTACCCTGCACATTTAACAGTTAGGTGGAGAGCTTTGTTGTGGGCAGCCCCTTCTGGAGGCAAGTCATTTTTGCTAAATGAGATCTGGTTGACTTTGAAAAATTGTTCCGCCATTCTTTCCATTTGCTCAAATGTGGTCTCGGCCGGAACATATGCTTCATTAAGTGTTTTGATCAGGATTTTCTGATGCTCATTTGAACTTATCAATAAGGATAGAAGTGAGACCTGAGTAGGGGACTTTCTGAGCTGCTCAATTATGGCGTATTCAGAGGTTTTCATATTTTTGAAGAATTCTTCTGCCTCTCTGGCACTGATTGGCTTCTTAGGCAGAAAGTGTTTCTGCTTGCTTTTATTCAGTTCTTCCAGGTTGAGGTATTTCTCTGATGAGTTTATCTCAACCGCTTCCCCAGTAATTTATTTTCCTTTGTACATCACCACCGTCTTATTTAATTCCAGAGGACGGCAGTGGTGTCCTTTATGGGATTCTTTGATGCGTGGCTAATAATCATGGGCTCATTCATCCTTGGTGAAATTATCGGCCCCCACGTCACATAAGTCCCTTTCGGTATGTATATTTTCGGGACATTAGGCATAGCCTTCTTGTGTTGCAATCTTTTGGGAGGGCTTAACACAAACTGTTCCTTCTTGGGTGCCCTGGGAACATAAAGAACGGCATCTTTAGAAGGCCCTGTCCCTTTCTTTATTTCAACCTCTCTTGTGGCCGGAAGAGTGGAGTTACCTTTCTTCTCCTCCTTAGCTTGTTTTGGTGTCGCTTTGGGTTTCTTCTCTACATCAGTAATGGCGATGATAGTTTTGGCTGGATCAAATTCTTGGTCTTTGCAAATCATGCCAATAATTAGCTCGTTATTGTGAGCAGACAATGGGTTATTGGTCACGTTGGGAGCTTCTTCGTCCCTTAGTACCACCTTCTTTTGTTCTATAAGCTCTCAACTGCCTGCTTGAGGGTCCAGCAACCCTCAGTATCGTGTCCCTCGGCCCCTGAGTGATAGGCACATCGAGTACCTGGCCAGTAAGAGGGGGATTCTGGGTTTTTCCTGTTTTTGGGTACAGGCTGCAACAGACCCATTTGGACCAGCTTCGAGAGAAGGCTAGAGTATGATTCACCAATTGGTGTAAAGTTGATCCTTTTGGGTGGTTCCCGGGGATTTTTTTGTGGAGGGCGAGGATTATACTGAGCTTGGCAAGGAGGGTTGTTTCTGGGTGGTAGAGCTTGGTTTTGATTATAGTGTTGTTGGGTATTTATTATTGGATAAGGTTGAGGCATTACGGCATATGCCGTATCTTGGTGGGGTAGAAATGACGTGGGGTATTGGAAAAATAGCCTCGGGGCTGCCAGGAGTTTCTTATACTGGAGGCCATCATTGCTGATTCCTCTTTCTTCTTCCTATTGGCTGCACTTCCTGACCCACTCTGGATTGCCTGGGAATTGCCCTTATGGCAGATTAGCTTAGAATGCGACCGGTTTTCAGACCGTTTTCAACCATCTCTCCGATTTTTATCGCTTCCGCAAATGGCTTGCCCATGGCAGACATCATATTCTGGAAGTAGTCGGCCTCCTAAGCTTGTAAGAAAATGCTGACCCTTTCTGTCTCGTCCATCGGAGGTTTTGCTCTGGCATCTTGCTCACGCCAGTTAATAACGTATTCCCTGAAGCTTTCCGATGATTTTTTCTTGAGGTTGGACAAATAATTCATGCATGGTGCTATGTCTACATTGTATTGAAATTGTCTGACAAAGTCCCGGGCCAGGTCATCCGATACATGCCAATGGAATATATCTTGGCCCATGTACCACTCAGACGTAATCCCAATCAAGCTCTCCTCGAAGTATGCGATTAAAAGCTCCTCCTTCCCACCTGCTCCCCTCAGCTGGTTGCAATATCTTTTTTGATGGGCAATGGGATCCCCGTGTCCGTCATATTTTTCAAACTTGGGGGTTTTAAACCCGAGAGGCAGGTGAACATGTGGGAATATGCACAAGTCGGCATAAGAAACACTTTTCTGACCACTTAATCCCTGTATGTTTTTGAGACTTTTCTCAATGATTTTCATTTTTCGAGCCATCTCTTCCTGCTCGGGGTTCCTTTTGTCTTGTCCCACTGCGGCTTCATGCCGAGGTTTCTGAGGGTATGAGTTTGGAGTAACATGAGTTGCATCCAGATGGAACGATGGCGTATCAAAGGTAAAGGACGACGGCTCGAAGTTTGGTCTAGCTACTGTTGGCGGTGCCTTGGCATTGGTAGGCAGTGCGGTAAAAATGTTGGAGGATACACCGAAAAAGAGTGCCTGGGGCCGGACCTCAGAAGGCATTTTGGTGAAATGAGCTGACATAGTCGGGTACCCGAATGGGGTAGCTGGGTAATTGATAGGTATGCTGCAGGTTCCGTCTGTTCTGGGAACCAACTAGAGAAAACCAGGGATGGTGTTGGGCAGTTCCCTACCATTAAACCAGGCGTCCCACATTTCCAGCATGCGGCAACGCAGAATTCTATTTTCCTCAGCCGTGGCTCAGCCGTGGCTCAGCCGTGGCTGACTCAGATGTCGGGATGACCGAGCTTGGGTTATCCTCGGAGGAGTTGATGATTGGAAGGTGCCTTTCAGATGTCATTTCGACACTCCCTTTTGATCTGGTGAAGTATGGGTGTGAAGCCAGATTACCGCAAAAACCAACTACCTTAAAACAACACCTTAAGAGTGAACCATAAAAACGTTAGATTGAGGCATTTAGAACATATGGAATCGCACGTTGGGGATATACGATGCACCTAGGAAGTTAAATGCTTTCTAAATATTTTGTATCGGTTGAGTGTTTCATCCCGACTTTGTTTCTCAACCTTGAACTTTCTTTTTTTTTTCTTTTTGCTCTTTTCTTCCAGTAATTTCTCTCTTTTCCGAATTATTTTCCTTTTTAAGGTTATGATCGAATCATCACGTAGATCTAAATCTCTTTTCCGATTTCCTACGTATCACGACGCCGCATGAATCAGATCATCACGTAGTTTAAGAAATAAATACAAAAGGAAATAAACATTCTGATTTTAAAATTTTTCATTCATTAGATAAAACTTCCAATTTCATTTGTTACAAAAGACTCTAACATACGTTCTTGGAAATTTAAAACTACAAAAGACTCTGACATACTTTTTTGGAAATTTAAAAACTATAAAAGACTTAAAGTAGACTCAAACAAGACTGCAACAAGAAAAAAAATGAAATACAGACTCGAAAAGGACATCAAGAATACATAAGTGCTTCTACTGCTCCAGGGGCCCGCGGGACATCATTCGGTCTCGCCACGGGCATGCGTGTCATATCTTGCTGGAGGCTGTACAGGTCATCCATTATCTTGTGGGCGAAAATCATTACCGCTGCGAAGAAGGTAGTCTGGGTCATATCTTCACACTCTTGGCATTTTGTAACAACATAATCAGTGATTTCTCTGACCCTTTGTCTGATGATACCCTTTTCCTGGAGTAAGCGCCCGATCTGTTGTGATCTAGCCTCTAAAACCTGGGCGTCCTTATGATTCTGTTCTTGCAACTGTTGCAACTCTTCCTCAAACTGTGCCATCATGGTATAACATTGTTCCCTTTCCGCCTTGAACCTTTTTTCTTGTTTAGCCATTTCGTTCTCGAAGGTGGCCACCTTTTCTTTCTAGCCTGTGACTTCTTAGTCATATTTCCTTTTCAGTTTCTGAACAAACTCTGCTCTTTCCTCTGCACTTCTTGTCAATTTTGCCCGAACTCTGGCCAATTCTTCTTAAGCTTTGTCTATATCATCCTCATAGTTACTTACTTTATGCCTCAGACTGTTGATAAGTCTTTCATCAGTTATGCTTCTCTCAGGGTTCTCAACAGCTATTTTCAATTTCTGGATCTGGGCCTGCAGAGCTTCATTTTCTTTGGTTAACCTATTTTTCTCCCCTTCGGTTGTGGCAGTTTGTAGAGTGTTTTCAAATTTGATTTCCCTTATCTGGGCTTCCAACTTGCTTATGGTAGCTCGGTAGTTATTTTCCTTTTCTAACCAATCCTAGTGCTATTGTGTTTGCTCAGTGAATTGTTGTACGTGGGGTCTTTTTGCGGGTTGTTCTTGCTCTTGATACTCTCTTCCCCTTCTACCGTAGCCCGGCTCTATTTCCGTTCTGGAAAAATCTCTTACCCGAGTCTGTGGCTCAAAAAATCTACACTGACGCCAAATCTGGCGGACCCTATCCTCCGAAAATTCGGCTCTTGGGCACAACTCAATTACTTGCCAACTTAGGTCTTCATCGTGTGAAACATTTTGATGCCTTCCTAGTTGTCGTAAGACCCTATGTGGGGCATATGGTTGGATACATCGGATACCCATCAACAGAAGATAGCATACTTCGGCTGACATATAGATGACTTCATTAATAGGGAGCCACCTGAATGTCCACTCGATTTGGTCGGCAGTCAAAGAACTCAAGTGTGCGAGCCAGGCTTCTGTGCCTTCTATAAATTCATGCCCCTCTACTCGATTCCTATGTTCTCCAATGCAATTTAGGCCAGTCAGACCGTAATTCATATACCCTAGGCGATGGCAGAGATGTTCGATCATCCAGATTTGTAGAAGCAGGTTGCACCCCTCAAAGAATTTTCCCCCAGACTACAAAATTGTTAGAGCATGGTAAATCTCGGCTAAGACAATCGGTATAAGTGTGCCATTGGATTTTTCATCATGAAATTTTCCATTCCCACAAGTCCAATATCTATGCGTCCGTCACTCCTTGGGCAGATTAAGATACCTAAGAATGCTACTACGAAAGCCAACCCTCGACGGGCCTCCCATTTATCTTGGTTCTTGTTATGAGTCAGACCAGTGTAATCAACTTCATAACCCCGAGGATCTCTGTAGCGACTGTATAGGAAATAGAAAGTGCAGAACCCCTCAAATAGGCGCGGGTCTTATATTTCATGGCGGATGCTTAGCAGGTCTAAGAACTTGTGGGGAGTCACAGCCCTATGAGCTACTGGATATCGACTCTTGATATTTTCACTTAGGTCGGCATACCCCGCTATTTCCTCTAGCGTGGATGTCAACTCAAAGTCTGAAAAGTGGAACACGTTGTGAGCGGGGTCCCAAAATGATACTAGGGCCTCGATGATGTCCAATCTTGGCTTAATATTTAGAAGACCAGTGAGCCCGCCCAAGGCTTTTACCGCGGACTTTCTGCTAACTTCCCCTAGGTCCCTCCACCACATATGGAGTCCCACGGGAATTTTCTCGATAGCTCTAAAGGGGATATTTTTGACAGTGCTCATCCTGCACATTTATTAAGTGATTTGGTTAAGGAAAAGCAAAGCCATATTTTATTTTTGACCAAGGGTAAAAAAAAGTGCTATTTTTGCAAAAACATCGTAATCAAGTGAATAATGGACCAACTTTGCGAATACGGCCCCCTCAACACTTCGGGTAAGAAGTTTATAGGGCTGTGCTTGCTAATTGGGTCAAAAAAAATTTGGAAAAAACCACAGGCGGCTATTTTTACAAAACAGCCTTTCGGCGCCTCGTTGATGCAATTTGGATATTTATGAAAGAACGACATCACTTAACTTTATTTAGGACTGTATTTTGTATTTTGATTTTGAAAAATAAGTTGGATCCGATGAGGGTTGCCTATGTATCCCACACCGGTGAGAATCAAACAATGTGTAGTTCGGGAAATCTCGACACAATTTTGAAAAATATGCACCGACTCATTTCATTTTGAAATACTATTTTCCTACTTTCTTTTCCTCCATTTTTTTGAGAATTTTGACAGAGTATCGGGATGATTTTGAATATCGGGGTTTTTTCAAAAATCGAATTAATATCCTATTCTATTTCTCTCTAGTATTTTTTTTTTTATTCTTTTTTTCTTTAGCCGGTCAACAAAAAAACCGAAACAAAATATTGTACGCATAGCAAGTAGGATGCATCAGGATGGTCTTTCATTTCGGGTTCACCTGTCCTAGATGGACCCAACCCCTGTGTTGAGTCCCCTAAGTCAAATGCACGTGATACAAATAATTGTTCCTACTAGGGATCCAGCATGAGGCTATGTTATACTATGTTTATATCCTGGGGTTTTGTTCTAGACAAAGCTTACCCGAGCGGACAGCTCGAGCCGAGGTTGGGGTAGCGTACCGGGAATACAGAAGCTTCACCGGCTGTGCAACTTGTCCGTACCTCTTTCTAAAATTTGGATGACTCTAACAGAAAAAAAGTCACACAAAGTGCACACTTCCCAGATGACTCAGAGAGAAGAAGGGTTTCAGCACAGTTTATATGCAATTCAAATAAATATCAAAGCGGTAAATATGGCAATTAGCACATCAGGTTTAAACACGTAAAATCAGATAAAGAAAGCCAAAACATAACAGTTATATAAGCTTGAATTCTTGAACCCTTAACTAGAGATTCTGGGTTCGTTCCCCAGCAGAGTCGTCAGAGCTGTCACACCTCCTTTTTCACACACCCCCGGATTAATGAAGGGTAATAAGGGAGTTTTTCCGACTTTAAGTGACATTATTTGGATTTGGGATTTATTTTTAGTTTTCAGAGTCGCCACCCGGATTTTGACGATGTTCCGGGACACAGTTTATTTATTGAAATCCCAAACCGAGGAATTTTAGACTCTGTTTTAAATTGTCTACGACTAGAAATTCGGGTAAGAAATTCTGTTAACCCGGGAAAAGGTGTTAGGCACTCCCGGATTCCGTGGTTCTAGCGCGGTCTCTTAACTATTACTATTTGGCATAACTTATCTGATTATTTGCGTGTTTTAGCCTATTGTGCATTTAGCCTTTTAATTTTTAGCTGTTTTTAATAATTATGGATTTATCTTGAAACAAGTCATAATTGCTTGCACTTGTCATTTTTGGACACGTTGCAAACCGCGTCACATGAAATGCACCTGCGAATTTTAACATATTTATTTTAATTATTGTTTGAAGTTGGGGACGGGGACATGAGTTGTCACACCCGAGTGTAGATTATATGGTCAAGACTATGGTCGTGACGGTTTTAAAATACTTATTTGAGGCGATATTCAATTATTCTCTGAGTTTTGCAATCGTTAATCTAAAAGAGGTAATTTTAGATTACGGGATATGTACAAAGTCATCTAGGATTAAGCTTACTATCTAATCAGGTAATGAGCTTGAATTTTACTATATCTAAAGTAAGTTTCCTAACCTGATTTATAAGACTAGTTTTAAGGAAAATTTCAGTTTAGGGGATCACTCCAAATTTCTATGAAGCTAAATTTAGTAGCCTGGTATATTTGAATCATTTGCTAGTTTTGGACTAATTTAGGCGAAACATTTGGGCCAGTCTCTTTTTAGGAACATCTCAGGTACGTTATGCACAGAAATTACATGACAAGGGAGACAATTCAATTCAGCACTTTCCAGATCTACGGTTATGCATAAAATTAATAACAAACTTGAAACTCGTTTTTCTAATAGTTATTAAGCAGTAGAATAAAGAAATCACTCCAAATAGTTTTTAACTCAGTTTATTCAGGGATAACGGGGTTAACCAAAATTTGAGACTCTATGAATATCAAATTAAAACATAAAGAGCCGCCTTATACTTGGGCTCAATGATTCGAGGCCCAACATGTACTGCCGGCCTCTTATGGGCTGTTTACTAGCCCATTTTGATTACACTCCAATCTTTGAATTTTCAAAGACAATCAAAATAGGGATTATCCCAAAAATAGTAGACTGACTGAACTTTAAAGGACGAGGGGAGACATATTTACAGTAGACAATTGTTTTTGGCAAAATGCTAAGAATAAACTACTACATAATCTGATTAAACCTAAAAAAATGTTACCACATTTTTACTCAATACATAGCTAACATTACTACTCTGTTCTTGAGTTAGGATTCATCAAATGCCTCCTTCGATTCCCAGGGTTCATGGACCCCTTATCCTACCCTTCTTATAGCTGGTTATATGCATCTTTAGGACTTAAATCTGACCAACTGGTGGTCAGATTTGAGTCCACGATGTTATCTAGTATACATAGAGCCATAGGCAAGCAATGAAGAAAAAAATTAGAAGTTGAACTATCAGGCAAATTTAGGCAAAATTAAAACTAGCAAGAACGGAACTGTAATCAGGAAATGTCACTTAAACTTGTATGGAGTTATCAACACATAGCAACTGAAGCTCAAACGAAACAACATAAGCACTAATACTCAAGCATTATCACAAACAACAAACTCTATTTAATATATGGTGATTGTTACATACCTCAAAATGTAATGAAAAAAAGCGACAGAGAGTAAAACCTTGACCAAATAAAGGTCAAGATACCAAAAAGTTGCTTGAAGCTTAAATACAGCAGCAAAAGCAGCAACAACTCAACCAGAATTTCCCATAATAGAGCTTGACCAACCCAGAACTTTGAGGAGAAATCAATAAGAGAAAAACGAGATCTTCTAAAATGTTTGTATACTCATGGTTTCAATTATTATTATATTTCAGCACTTTCTATTTTTAGGAAGCAAGGAGATAGTATTCCAGAAGAATTTCTATGAGAAAATTTGTAGAAAATTCTGCAGTGTAACTTTCAGATTTTTTTTCAGTAGTCCAAAGGTGTATTTTTCAGTAGTAAAAGTGTGTATAGTTCTCTCAAAAATACGTGTGTGTATTTCAGTAGTCAAAAAGTGTGTATACATAGGGGTTTTAGGATAGGATATTCTCAGCATATTCCCTATCCTAAATGAGCTAAAAAGGATACAAGTATAGCTGTCAACCCTATCCTTTTGGGACAGTTGTACCTTCCAGAACATTACAGCCCTTAAAATTACCCTTTTATCCCTAAAATATCTGATTTCCTGATATTTCGTTAATCTAGAAGGTTCTTGGGTTGTTACACCCAAGATTCCCTAGTTGTAATTCCTAAAGTAGCCCTTAAAATCCCTAGAATTACCCTTAGGTAACTAGGGTTAGGTCAATTGGGGTTATCTATTAACTTGAGTTAGTTGACCCTAATTAGTTACTTTTTTACTCAAACCTAATTAGTTCTTCTTAACTAGTATTAGGACTTAGTTAGCTATTACAAAGTCATCATTTGAATTAGATTAACCTTGATTTGGGCTTGGGTTATTAATTAAAGGACCTTATGTGACTAATTAATTGTTCTAGGACTTATAAAAAAGAGGTGATTTATCTTTTTAGAAATTAGGACTTAGTTAATTAAGGGACTTAATTCCTAACTGATTTTAGACTTGTTTAGGAATTAAGTTAATTAGGTGTTGGCTAATTCTAACTTAGTAAGTCATATTAAACCCTTAATGAAATTAGAGGTCTAGTCTCTTTTAGAAAGTTAGGTTAGATAATTAGCTTAATTAGTTAATTAGGTTCTTAGAGTCAGTTTCTAATTATACTATTAGTTATTTTAGTTTCAAAAGTATATTTAATTAATCGGGTATAATTGTCTCCTAACTAATACTTACCTAATTGATTAATCAACTACCCTAACGACTAATACCATCAAGTAGACAATGAAGCCATTAATCGAAAGTGGACAATCATAATTAGGGAAAACAGTGAAGGAAAATAATCTAAAACCTAAGCATGAATTAATTGAATCAACTATTTAAATTTAACATGGAGAAATAGGCAGAGAAACTGACTAACCAAAACAAGTATGGTGGAAGAATTTTGGCTAAACTAATGCCATATGAACAGAAAACATAGAAGAACATAGACGAAAAATAGAACATGCACTAAAACATATATGATTTCATTTGAAAAAACTAACTTAATAAACTAATTCTTAGAAGCTAAACCAATTATCAGAACATAGAGAAGAAGTGATTGGGGAGGTGAAGAAGGTCATAGGGTCAAGTTTTGGGATTGATTGGTGGAGCTCCGCCGCTGGTGGCAATTTCCGGTCGGCGGAGCTAGCGCGGAGGATAGAGAGATAAGAGAGAGACAGAGGGGGTCTTCTCTAAGGGCGTGTTAGGCTTTGAGTCAGATGAGGGTAGGGGGTAGTTAGGACAGTCTTATACTTTAGTGTTGGGGAGTTCCCAGCCTTTTGATTTGTTTTGATCAACGGCTGGGATGGCTTTAGGGTGAAACGGGGCCGTTTTAGTGAGGGGGAAGCCATGTCGAGTAAGGGGTTATGGGCTGGGTATTAGGAAGATCATAGGCATTAATTTGGGCCTGTGCAAGTTAGCCCAGGTCAAATTTTTAATACTCCATGGTTAATTAAACTCAATTAATTTAATTAAAAACCAAACCTAATTAAATTCAAAAAATGTAACAATCAATTTTGTCCTTATTTTTTCTAATTATAGATTAATTAGGAATAAAACAATTAATTCAATACTCCTAATTAAACCTATAGTTTTGTTAGATAAAAATGATTAATTTTAGCAATTAGTTATTAGAACTAGATTACCTCAAATAATCATCATTCGTTTGTTACTTAATTCAATTAATTACAAATAATAAATTTATAATTCCTTGATAATAGTAATGCGCCTAATTATGCAATTTTAATAATTTTAAAAGATGAATCATAAATATGCAATGCAAAACAATTCAGAATTCAACAAAAATTTGTAAAATTAATTTATTTTATTGAGTTTTGTAGGGGTATATGGTTGGTTAAAAATGACTATTTCAATCGTTCTCTTGTTGCGGCGGGCAACCCGATCCCACCTTACAATCACATTACACCCTTATTACATCTGTTGCGGCGTGCAACCCGATCCCATTGTACAATTCTATTGCGGCGTGCAACCCGATCCCACCGTAAAATTCTGTTGCGGCGTGAAACCTGATCCCACCTTACAATCACATTACACCCTTATTAATTTTGTTACAGTGTGCAACCCGATCCCACCTTACAATCACATTACACCCTTATTACTTCTGTCGCGGCGTGCAACCCGATTCCACCTTACAATCATATTTGATAGCAACATCAACCAATCAATTCAATCACAAGGATTTTCATCATCAAGAATATACATTCGTAACAACCAAATAACCATGTGAAATCAAGGTCATAGTAGTCTTTACCAAACAGTGAGTCATATACGGCATACCATCAACATATAGTTCAATTAGATAAATCCACATTTCCTTTCCATTACTTGCTACACAACATTTAGCACTTAGATACATCCAACAATTTGATTTGTTATCATTTCTTTTGTTTTGCACCACATCCTCTCATACCATTGTATTCAACATTTAACGAGCTTTTCACATGATAGAATAAGCACAAAGAATCACCTTTCACAATCCCATATAGCATGGTGGCATGGAAATCAACTAGGACAATCAGAGAACAGAATCTTATGCCTCAACACATTAGAACAATCGATTCACATATGCATAAGCCAGAAACTCATAACGAATGCTCAGACACCAACAAGATGACTCTACAAAGATTAAAGTTATCCATACATACCTCGAGTTGGAATTTCCCTTTAATTTCTATCCCAAATCACCGGACCTTCTAACACCTTCAATCTAATTTACAATGTGACACATTCAAACTTAGAGTTAGGAACCTTGAACTCATTTGGGCATTTTATCAAACACGATGTGATCCTTTAGATTAACTAGCCCCCTTTTTAATGAAAGGTTTCCCTAGCCTACTACCCTTTGCTAGATTATAGAATATTATTATCATACATGCAAGGTCTTAACTGTCATCTTCAAGAACCAACCTATGTGTGTCCTATTCTAACTAAAATCTGAAAATTTGGGGAAATGGGGTGAAGACTTACCTCTTATAGTGAAGAAGATGACGATTACTCGATTAATTCCAGGCCTGAGTAGAGATGGAGGACCAATTTGGGGAAGATGAGGACTTCTCTCACTAGAACCCACTCTCACTTCTCTCTATTTTTATTAGATAGTCTTTAAAAATGAAGAGGAGGGGTGTCTTATTAAACTGGGATTCAGGTTTTAAAAATTAGAAATTAGAAGCCCCGAAGCAGGTATGCGGTCAGGAATGTGATCGCATTCCTGTTATGCGGTCCGCATACCTGTCTCATAAATGGCCTTCAGCTGGGCCAAAAAGGAAAGCAAACTACCCAGGTATGTGACCACTATGCGGTCCGCATACTTGTTATGCGATCTCATAGTGCGTCTCATAACTCCCTCCGTAAAAGTAGAGGTGCAAGAATGCGACAACTATGCGGCCCTCATTCGTGAAATGCGATCGCATTATGGGCCGCATAGCTGTCCTCAAATGGACAGCAACTGTCCAGGTATGCGACCACTATGTGGTCTGCATACCTGATCTGCGATCGCATAGTGGACCGCAGACCCGCGCAATTCTGGAAACTTTTATCTTTTAAGTCCGGGGTACTTTTTACTCCACAAGGGTCTGTTTTAAGAATTTCTACAGTTATAACCACATGGGGACCCATTCGGGCATTGTTTTTAGACTTGAAATTTTACGGTTCTTTACATCTTTCACAACTTCAACATCAATAACTCAACAATGAGAAAGATAATGTGTAACCACGAAACTAAATACAAATAACTCACAATTTAATAGATAACATGACTTCAAATAAGAATAATAGCAATGGAAGAGATAACTTGTAATAATGACCTCAACAATGATAATCAACAATGAGAGAGATGACATGTACAATGACTTCAACCAATGGTAATCAACAGTGAAAGAGACATAACAATAAAAGGGGCAAAAGGTTCAACTAAATCATAAGAGCAAATTGTCGAGTAAAATGTAGAACAAGTGTTAACAAAGTCATTTAATTCATATAAGGACAGACTAACACAAGTAAGAATAGATTGACTATGAGAATTTAGAACATGATATGACAATTCAATTAACGCATGGCAAGATCCTAAGTAGCCTAAACTGGTAAATTACCATATACAACTCGTGTACCCACTCGCCACCTTGTGTACACGGCTTTCACATAGCACAAATGACACAATCAATCCCAAATTCTAAGGGGTGATTCCCTCGCACAAAGTTAGGCAAAATACTTACCTCAACTAGGCCAGTTCAACTCTCGAAAATAGCCTTTCCCCTAAAATTCACATCTACACGGCTCGAATTTAACCAAAATCGACTTAATATCATCAAACAATGCAAGGAAAATTAATTACAATAGATAAAACTAAAATCTTTACACTTTTCCCAAAAAGTAGAGAAAATTCAACTCGTGGCTTGCCCAGTCAAAACTCGGGTCCAAGTGTAGATTTCGACTATCCATGACCCCACGAGTTCATATATGTGATTAGTTTCAAAATCCGGGTCCGAATCGACTCTCAAAACTCAAATTCTTATTTTTCAAGGCTTGACAAAGTTTCAGGAATTTTCAGTTTGATTCACATGATTTTGATGTTAAAATCTAAGATATATTGATGGAATATGATTTGAAATATATTATAATAACTTACCCAAAGTTTGTAGATGAAAATCAAAATAGCCTCCTACCGAATCTAGGATTCTAAAATGAGATAATATGTTGAAAAATCCCGTCTCCTAGCCCTTTGTACCAAATGCATTTATCGCATTTGCGACATAAGAAAACACTCGCAATTGTGTATCAGGGCTCGCATTTCCAAACCCTGACAACCTCAATCATCACCGCAATTGTGAAGCTGGAAACCTCGCAAAAGCAAACAAATGTTCACAATTGAAAACCAAGCCAAAATACTGCTGACTTCGCAAATGCTAAGGGGAAGTCGCAATTGCGACATCTGTGCCCCCATTATCACCTTTGCAATTGCGACGTTGGTGCTCGCAATTGCAATAACTGGGCACCAGTAATACCAGCAATTCAATTTCAATTCAATCCATTCTGAAACATGTCTGAAATTCATTTGAACCCATGGGAATCAAAACCTAGCACATATACAAGTCTAAAAATATCATACGAACTCGCTCGCGCATTCAAAACACAAAATAACATCTAAAACTACGAATCGAACACTAAAATACATAAGTATCAAAGTAAAGTTCAAGAATCTCTAGAATTACAACTAAAATCAAATCAACTCCAAATGATATCAAATTTTGCAGACAAATTCTAAATAGCATAATGGACCTATTCCAAGTCCCAAAATCAAATTCCAAGCTCGATAGCTAAAATTCAACCTACGGTCAAACTTTTCAACTTCAAATTGTCAATTTTATGCAAAACAACCTAAATCAACCTACAGAATTCCGAAATCAATTCTCAGCGCATACCCAAGTCCAAAATCACGATACGAAGCTATCGGAACCATTTTGGGGTTGTGTTCACAAAAGTCAAAGTTTGGTCAATATTTGTAATTTAAACTTCTACGTCAAGAATGAAAGGTCATAAATCAACGTGAAATCTTCTCAGAATGAAACTAACCAATCCGGCAAGTCATGAAATAATAAACACATATGTGTGAATCATCAAAAGGGTAAATGTGTCATAATTACACAAAATGATCGGTCGGTTTGTTATAGGGTACCATCAATTAAAGATTCGAGATTCAGATATTTCGAAGATGGCCTTCAGGACTCGCTATGGTCACTACGAGTTTTTGGTGATGTCATTTGGGATGACCAACGCCCCAGCAGCATTTATGCCATTGATGAACAGTGTGTTCCAGCCATATCTTAATTCTTTTGTCATCGTGTTCATTGACGACATATTGTTGTATTCTCGTAGCTGGGAAGACCACGAGAAGCACTTGAGAGTCGTGCTCTAGACCTTGAGGGAGAAGAATCTTGTCACGACCCAAAATCTAACACAGGTCTTGATGGCGCCCAACACCGAAGTCAGTCAAGCCAACAGTTGTTTACTAGTGAGATTATCCTTATTCGACATATCAACACCACACTAACAAAATTTTAAGCTTAGATCATTTAAGTAAAAGCGGATAAATTAACCAACTTAAGTAAATACAGCCACAAGGACCATGAACCAATATATACAGTCCCAAAATATAGAGTCTACTATGTGTGTGCCAGTAACTAGTGTCACTAGTCTATAGGTGAACTAGTAGAATATACAAAAGATGATACAAATTGTACTGTCGTCTGAAAAAAGTAGATAGAAATAAGCAAAAGATAACTTCATAGTACTGCTGAGAATCGCCAAGGGAGGAAGCTCACCGTGGAGTCAGGTCCAGAATATATCCCCAGGGTCAAGCTCCGGTCGGATAACTAGATGCACCAGCCTCAAAACCTGTACAATTAAGTACAGAAGCATAGTATGAATACATAAAAAGATATGTACCCAGTGAGTATCCCGCTTAATCTCGAAGAAGTAGTGACGAGAGGTCGACGTGATTCTTACCAGGGTCTGATAATGTGGGATAAGTACAGGCTAACCAGTAATAGCAGTAATGAACAGTAATAAGGAAATGAGCATCAAATAACAATCTCTAGCACCTAAGCGCCATCCTTTTCCATGGAATACAAGATATTTAACCTTCTTTATTTTCATGAAATCAACAGTTACAATTACAGGGCTTCTCACAAATTACCAAAGATATAACAGGCTATGAACGTACGGTCATTACGACGTGAAAAGTAAATGTGCACTGCCGAGGGTCGAATGGCCCGAACCATAGATGCATCTATCTGCCCCACTCGCGAATCAAACATGCGACAAGGTTAATATAATACCAAGACCACCCCCACTCGCGAATCATACATGCGACTCGGGTTAATATAATATTAGGGCTACCCCGCTCGCGAATCATCCATGTGACTCGGGTTCCCATATAAATTCATGATTAGCAGGAGATTTCCAGATAATTTAGCAGGGAACATACTAACAGTGTGAGAATTTTAGAAATATCAACTTCAAGCATAACCCCTTAGGCCTTCACATGTGGGATTTGAGGATATTAGACTACTTAATCCATATACAAGATCACAGATACAACACATAAAGCATGTGTGTAGTTGCGCACGGACTCTCGTCACTTCGTGCGTACGCAACCCCCACAAATAAGGACAAAACCACCATTTATAATCACCTATGGGGACAATTCCCTCTTACAAGGTTAGAGAGGAGAATCACCTCGTGTCGAATTTACTCCCCGGACCAAGAACGCGCCCGATACTCCGAACTCTACACCCGAGGACTCAAAACTAGCCAAATGTTATACAAATACATTAATTTATGCTCAAAGTATGGAAATTCTCCTACTCATTTAGCAAATTCACCATTCTTGAAGAAATTCTAAAATCCAACCCCGGGCCCGCATGCTCGGATTCCAAAATTTCTTGAAGGAAATATTCACCCCTAGCCTAAGGATCATTAATATATGATTTTTACTTGATTTCATAGCTAATTCACGGGTAAATTCTCAAATTATCGAAAGCCCTAGGTTACTACCCAATTCTTGAATTTTTACTAATTAAGTGATTAAATTCAACTAGGAATTCATGCATTAACAAGTCTTGAGATGAAATTTACTTACCTTTTAGGGGTTGGGTCGTGGAGTCCTTTTCCCAAGCTCTCAAAATGCTTAATGGAGGAAAGAGTGAAGAAAGCAATGAAGAATCCTGTATTTAAGAAACACACTGCCTGACAGTGTTTCCGCACCTGCGACTCGAGGATCACACTTGTGGTCTCGCACCTGTGAGCAAAGGCTCGCACCTGCGGAAATGGACGAGGAGGCCTAGGCTCGCACCTGCGAGTCTTGGACCACAGGAGCGATCCCGCACCTGCAAATGGGCAACCGCACCTGCAGTCAACACCAGAACATGTGCACCAGCAGCTATTTCAGCTTGTTTTTGGCTTCGTGTGGTGTCCGGGAGGCACCTGGGCCCACCTAAACCCACGTTCAAATATACCAACAAGTCCCAAATCATAATACGCACTCACTCGAGCCTTCGGAACACCCAAAATAATGCTAAAACTCAAAATCACACCTTAAAACCCCTAGAACCAAACTTAGGAACTTAAAGTTTTCTTGACTTCGCCTAACAACGCGCCGAACCGACCTATACTACTCGGAATGACACCAAATTTTGCAGGCAAGTCATAAATGACATAAAGAAACTATTCTCGGTCTCGGAATTCCGTTCGGTCCTCGATAACAATAAAACACATCCCAAACAATAATAGGAACTTAAGGAACCTCTTATTTCAATATTGGGCGTCGAAACGCTCCCGGGTCATCAGAAACTCATTCCGAACATACGCCCAGGTCCGAAATAATCATACGAAGCTACTGGAATCATCGAAACACGATTCCGAGGTTGTTTACCCAAAATGTTGACCGAAGTCAAACTTGGCCTTAAAGGCCAACCTTAAGGAACCAAGTGTTCTTATAGCACTCTAAACACTTCTGAATCCCGGACCACCCGCCCCAGCAAGTCATAAATGATAACAAGCCACTATGGGAAGTTTCATTTAGGGTAACGGGTTCCAATAATGCAAAACAACTGGTCCGGTCGTTACAAATCTATATGCTAAATTCTCCAAGTGTGAGTTTTGGCTTGATCAGTGGCATTTTTGGGCCATGTGGTGTCTAGTAAGGGGATTGAGGTGGATCCAAAAAAGGTGGAGGCAGTTCAGAGTTTTCCCATATCATCTTCTGCTATTGAGATTTAGAGTTTTCTAGGCTTAGTCTGGTATTATCGCCATTTCGGGGAGGGTTTTTCATCCATCCTAGCTCCTTTCTCCAGATTGACTCAGAAGGGTGCCCCCTTCAAGTGGTCCGACAAGTGTGAGTAGAGCTTTAGAAGCTCAAGACTTCCTTGAACACAACTTATGTTCTGGTTTTACCTTCAACATAGGGTTCTTATACAGTCTATTGTGATTCATCGCGAATTGGCATTGGTTGTGTATTGATGTAGGAGGGTAGAGTGATTACTTAATCTTCATGTCAGTTAAAGCCTTATGAGAAGAACTACCTAGTACGTGATTTAAAGTTTGTGCTCATTGTTCATGCATTGATGATTTGGAGGCACTATCTCTAAGGCATATCTTGTGAGGTATTTACATACACATGAGGCTACACTACTTGTTTGAGCAAAAGTGTAACGACCCGACCGGTCATTTTGAGCATTTGCACATTTCTCGCCAGTTCTCGAGAATGACTAGCCCCGTATGATATATTATGACTTATGTAAATCGTCGTTTTTGGTTTTCAGGATAATCGGAATAGATTTGGAAGAACAATTCTCAGCTTGAAGCTTTAAATTTGAAATGTTTGACCAAGTTTTGACTTTTTAGTATTCGATCTCGTATTTAGATTTTTACGATTTTTTTAGCTCCGTTAGGTGATTTTCGTCTTGGGAGAGCATCAGAAATGTGATTTGGAGGTTCGTGATAGAATTAGTCTTGAATTGGCGAAATTGGAAATTTGGTGATTCTCGATTGGCAATGGAAATTTTGACATCAGGGTCAGAATGGAATTTAGGAAATTGTAATAGGTTCTTAGTGTCATTTTTGACTTGTGTGTAAAATATGAGGTCAATCGGACTTGATTTGATAGGTTTCGTCATCGAATATATAAGTTGGAAGTTCTTAGTTTCATTAAGCTAGAATTGGAGTGTGATTCATTGTTTTAGCATTGTTTGATGTAATTTGAGGCATCTACTAAGTTTGTGTCATATTCTAGGACTTGTTAGTATACTTGTTTGGGGTCCCATGAGGCTCGGATAAGTTTGGAAGAGTTTTTGGGAAGTTTTTTGTCGTTTTGAGCATAAGCACGTAATAATCCAAAGGTCTATTTTTAGTTATAGAGATCGAAATTTGATTTCGAGACTTCCGAGATTTTGATAATGAATTATAGGAGTGATCTGGAAAGTTTGGTCTAATTTCATCAAGTCGCGATTGGGTTTTTGACGCAAAACATGAGTTAATTGTTAACAAGCGAAATGGGTATCGCACTGAGCAAATGAGCTCCGAATTGAGTTTTGACTGAAGGGCTATGTTTGTATTATTATTTGTGACTCGTAGGAATAAGAATCATCAAATTCCGAGTTCGTATGGTGAATTTAGAGCTTTTTTATTGAAAATAAATACTGTTGGTGCAACAGGATCTGGTGCGCACCTTTTGTCATGACCCAAAATCCAACACAGGTCGTGATGGCGCCCAACAGCAGAGTCAGGCAAGCCAACAGTTGTTTGCTAGTGAGGTTATCCTTATTTGACATAACAACCCCACATATTCCCAAAGCTTTAAGCTTAGATCATTTAAATAAAAGCGGAAACATTAACCAACTTAAGTAAATACAACCACAATGATCATGATCCAATATATACAGTCCCAAAATAAAGAGTCTACTATGTGCGTGCCAGGATCTAGTGTCACAAGTCAACAAGGAAACTAGTAGAATATACAAAAGNTATATGTCAAGCTCTGGTCGGATAACCAGAAACACCAGCCTCAGAGCCTGTACAATTAAGTACAGAAGTGCAACATGAGTACATAAATATATATGTACCCAGTGAGTATCCCGCCTAACCTCGAAGAGGTAGTGACGAGAGGTCGACATGCCACTCACTAAGGTCCAACAGTATAATATAACGGAATATAATGGAAACAGTAGGCATGTAAAGATAGTGAAGCAACAAGTATATATGTAAGGTACTGAAATCCAGGAAGAA
>ML394824.1:1152-12043 GCA_005239525.1 Nicotiana knightiana | reverse complement strand
TAGGCTCGGTATATAACTTACCATCTGATCAGAGGTTGCCCAATAAGGGCCTGCCCATCGATTGTAGCTCGTTGATAACAAAATACTGTAATATTGTACATATATATTCTCTCCTCTCTTGACTGGAAAAAGGAAATATTCAATTGAATATGAAGTCCCGATAAGTAGAATATTGTAACTTACAAGACTAGGAAAATATATGTAACTTCCAGGACATGAATTTTTCTTTATGCCTCATTATCAAACTTGTGTAATTACGAGATCATGCAAAATGAATAAGAGCTTAGCCTTAACATACCTGAAGTAGGGAAAAATTCATGTGATGTTTTTGAGAAGGTTTACACCGTACTTCCTTAAAATTGAAAAATCTCTATTCGATTTATTAATGATCCGTACCCTTCTATGTTAGCTTCAGTTTGCTTTCAATTTGGTTTCAGGTAGCGTTCTCAGAGAGTTCATGGAGAGCTCTTTTCTATTTCCTCCAACGTTAGATGTATGAATTCATTACTTTGCTAAAGTTATAAATCCTTTCATGGATTTCATGACTTTTATCTTAACTAATTTCCACCTAACCAATCATGACTAATGAGTCATTAGGTTTGGGTGGTGGCTTGCTGCCACGTGGGGTGGGGGAGGGAATATTATCCAATAACCAATTAATTAATTAGGTAATATCCTGCTACCCGATAATTAATCAATTACCCACATAGTTAGAATTATCTCATATTACTTAAAAATCTACTTATTTTTAATACACTTTATAGATCATAATATCATGGTCATATGGTAACTTGTATGGTACTAGTCCATAAATATCGAGTATTAACGCTCGGCCCGTAATCTATCCCAATATGCCAAACTTGGAAGAAAATTTATTTTCTTCTATTTGCTTACCCTCTCGCCTTCACGAATTTACTCATCACTTGTTTGAAATAGCATAATGCTTATAATTTCCAAAAAATCTTGTCCTTGAACTGAGGTCAATTATCTTACAACAATTTCATGTATAATACTACAGGGTATAACATCGTTGTAATATTATACTGCGAAACGTAACATCATCATAATGTTATGTTGTAGTACGTAATATTGCGGGGCGTAACATCATTTTGTGCGAGTAGATCAAATTATCATCAATGAAGACAATGACAAATGAATCAATATATGGCTTGAACACACTGTTTATCAAATCCATAAATTTTGTCGGAGTGTTAGTCAAACCGAAGGACATCACTAGAAACTCACATTGGCCATATCTTGTGCGGAAAGCAGTCTTCGGAACATCTGAATCTTGAATTTTCAACTGATGGTACCTCAATCTCAAGCCAATCTTATAGAACACCCTGGCACCCTGCAACTGGTCAAACAAATCATCAATACGCGGCAACAGGTACTTGTTCTTAATGGTAACTTTGTTCAACTGGCGGTAATCAATGCACATACGCATAGTCCCATTTCTTCACAAATAACACCGGTGCACCCAAAGGAGATACACTCGGCCGGACGAACCCCTTTGTTAGCAACTCCTGAAGCTTCTCCTTCAACTCTTATGGATCCATATGGTATGGTGGGATAGATATAGGCTGGGTTCTTGGAGCAAAATCATTGCAGAAATAGATATCATGATCTGGTGGAATGCCTAGATGATCAGAAGGAAACACATCGAAGAACTCTTGGACTACGGGCATTGAATCAATCGCTGGAGTATCTATCGTAGTATCCAAGATAGATAAGCCAAATAACCCTTCTCGACCATGTGGCGAGACTTCATAAAAGAGATGATCTGACTAGGTGTGCTGACAGAAAAACCCTTCATCTCCAATCTAGGCAACTCTGGCATCGCCAAGGTAACAGTCTTGGAATGGAAATAAAAGATAGCATGATAAGGAAAAAACTAGTCTATGCCCAGGATGACCTCAAAGTCGGCCATATCAAGCAGTTGAAGATTTTTTCTAGTGTCATAACAACAAAATGTAACAATGCAGGAACAATGGACCCGATCCGCAACAACAGAATCGCCCACTGAAGTGGACACCTAAATAGGAGTACCCAAGGACTCGCGAGGAACATCCAGGAGGTGAGGAAACTGAGATAACACATATGAATAGGTAGAACCTAGATCAAATAATACTGAAGCCTCCGTACCGCAGACAGAAATAATACATGTGATCACGCCATCTGAGGCCACTACATCTGGTCTGGCCAAGAAAGCATAGAATCTAGCTAGAGCGCCACCTGATTGGCCTCCACCTCTAGGACAACCCCTACACATCTACCCTCCGCCTCTAGGCGGCCAAATGGCTGGTGCGGCTGCTGGTGCTGTAATCATAGAATGAGAACCCTGATGTACTACCTTGCCTCGAAGCTGGGGGCAGAACCTTCACACATGGATGAGATCCCTAAACTCGAAACAACCTCTCGGTACGGTAGATTGTTGACCTGAAGTCTGACCCTGATGGCCTGAATACCCATTGGAGGAACCTAGAATAGTTGGTGGGTAGTAGGAACTCACTGGCATTGCGCTGAAAAAGGGTCGCACCAGAGCACCTCGAGGAGGCAGTGGTGCTGAATATTTGGGCCTGCTAGGCTGACCTCTCCCTAACTGACATCTAACCCCATACGGAGCACTACTGAATCCTCCCGAGTAACAGAACTGATTGTGCCACGGCATCGACTCTCGGCTCCACTAACGGACACCCTCGTTCCTCCGAGCTATCTCTACAGCTAGTTCATAAGAAGTCCCCATCTAAACCTCTCGGGCCAAGGTGGCCTGGATACTAGAGTGCAACCCAGAAAAAAACCTCTGCATTCTCTCTTCATCAGTTGAAAGTATCATAAGTGCATGGCAAGACAACTCAGAGAATCTCACCTCATAGTCGGTCACTAACATTTAACCCTACTGCAACTGCTCGAACTAAAACCACACTCTTCCCTGTGAGATGGTGAAATATGCCTATCCAAGAAAAGGCATGTAAATTGATGTCAAGTAATGGGAGGAGAACCTGTTGGCATGTCGAGAAGATAGGACTTCCACCACCTACGGGACCTGTCCTCCAGCAGGAAAGTAGAGAAATCCACCCCGTGGAACTCTAATATACTCATGTTGTGTAGTCTATTCCTGCACCGATCAATGAAGTCTTGGTAATCCTCATGTCGCGTACCTCCGAAGACGGGGGTGTAGCCTAGTCCATCTGTCCAATAGATTATGCGGCTCGCCGACAGCAGCTGGTCTAGGCTCAAGTATGGCTGCTGCAACTGTCTGGGCTCCACCCACGGGTAGTGCGCCCGGGGTCTGATATATAGTAAATGCATGCCTAGGAGCCTATGCAGTAGGGTCTGTGCTCCCCCTCCTACCTAAGATTGTGCTGGGTCTGGTGGAAGTAAACCAGCTTGAGTCATAGTGTCCATGAATGGTAGCATACATCCCATGACCTCCTGGAAGCTCGATGCTGACCTGAAATATATCGGGGTTGACTCTGCTGCAAGCACCTTACCCTGCTTCTCAATAATGGGATCCTCTACTTGAGCCCCTGGTGGCATGGCTGGAGAAACTCTGGGACGTCCTTGTCTTCTACTATGGAGCCCACCCCCGACCTCTGCCTTGGCCTCTAGCAACAGGGGGAGTAGCTCCTCCCTGGTCTAGAACATCCGTTGTGCGTGTTCTCACCATCTGTGAGAGAATAAGAGAAATATACTTAGCATAACATCAACTACACGATAGGAGATTAAGAAAGAGTAGTTTCCTAATGACCTATAGCCTCTCGAACATCAGTACAGACGTCTCCGCACTAATCCTCAAGACTCTATTGGGTCTGCTCATAACTAGTGAGACCTACGTGAACCTAGTGCTCTATACCATGTTGTCACGACCCAATTTCTCCAATAGGCCGTGATTGCGCCCAACGTTACAGCTAGGCAAGCCAATATTGAACTAACCATGTGACGGTTCCCTTTTAAAAAGTTGAAATAGTTGATTTTTAATTATATAAATAAGAAACGAAAAATTAATTAAATGAGAAATACATAACTTAAAAACAAATGAGGTGAAGAAAATAATCAAAATCACTAAATTTCCAATACTTTAACCTCCAAGACCTGGTATCACAAGTGTATGAGTCACTAGTAGAATATAGAAAAATACTAAATTACTGTCAGAAATGAAGTAGACAAAAAGTAAAAGCAAAAGAAAGACTTCGGGTGCTGCAGAACGGGCTTGGAAGGCAGCTCACTGCAAATTTTTGAGGAATCAGGAGTGCGCGACGGGATGATAACCAGATGCACCAGCTTCAGATCCTGCACGATTGGTGCAGAAGTGTAGCGTGAGTACATAAAAACATATACCCAGTAAGTGTCTAGTCTAACCTCGAAGAAGTAGTGACGAGCGGTCGACTTCGAAACTTACCATGGGCTAACAATAAAAAAACGAAATTATGGGCCATATAAATGAAATTGAAAACTCAATAAAAAGATATAAATAAGAAATTCTTTCGCTAATAGTAAATTCGATATTAATTTTCATCATTTAACAAATCAATCTCTCAAGCCAATGAAACAATATCAAGTATAATTGATCTCCAAGAACTATCATGCACTAATTATGCCAAGGTTGTACGGCCCGATCCAACATACAAATATATAAACAATTCACTACCGAGGGTCAAACTGTACAAACCATAGATGCATCTATTCTACTGTCGAGACCTTCAGCCCGCTCCGCAAGAAGAGAAGATATATTATAAACAACTAATTCAATGATTAATAAGAGGGTAATATAAACACCAATTCCTATTAATGGTCAAGTAACCCATCAAAACTCAAGTAAATGAAATTCGATCCTTTACAATTCCTTTATCAAGTTCCAATATGTTTTAAGCCGTTAAATTACCAAGTAGGGTGCAAACATCACTGGTATGACATGATTTGGGTCCTAAATTACCCGGACATAGCCATAATAAGTATCTACGCACTGACTCTCGTCACCTCATGCATACGTAGCCCCCAGAATTAGAGGCACATAATAATTCAAATCACCTACGGGGTAAATTCCCTCTTATAAAGTTAGAAAAGAGACTTACCTCGTCTCAAAACTCACTTTCCAGCCTCTAATTCACTCTAAAGCCTCAACTCGGGGCCGAACAATCCGAAACTAGTCAAATATTGTATAAATCAATCAATGTATGTTCAAAAGTTCATATTCTAACCGTTAAAGTTATTACCCAACCACAATTAAAGGATTCCTAATATTCACCCCCAGGACCTCGTGCCAGGATTCCCAAAATTTTCAAACAAAGTTGTTACCCATAACTTCATGAACTCAAATATACAATTTTCACTAAATTCCATAACTGTTTTAGTGGTTAAATCTTATTTTTATCAAAACATAGATTTTTCATCTAAACCCATGATTTCCACAAATTTACATGTTTTAATCCACCCATAATATATGTATTGAACTCCATTAGGTAGAAATTACTTACTTCAAAAGTTAGGCTGAAATCCCCATCTTTAAAGCTCCAAAATCGCCCAAGAGTGCAGTAAATGAGCAAAATAGCCTAAGTCCCGCTTTAAAACAAGACATTGCCCGGGGGTCCTTATATGCGTTCGCGACCAAGAACACGCGATCGCAAAGGAAAAACATGAGGAGCACAAAAAAGGATTAATGCAAACGCGGGAATTGGCACGCAAAAAGGGCAACTAGGTAGCCCAGGCCGAGACCCAAGCTATTGTGCGAATGCGACCCTCCAACTGCAAACGCGAAGGCCAAAGGGCCCAGGCCTCCGCGAATGCGGCCATGCCTACAGGAATGCAAAGGGAAAAATGCACTTAGCCCAGTACCCCAAATCCTTCTATGTGAACGTGAGGGTCCTTCCGCGTTCACGAAGAAGAAAACCAGAACTAGAATTTCTGGTTTTTCCAACTTTTCTCCGGGTGGTCCGAACCTCACCTGAGCCACTCACGAACCCCATCCAAATGCACCAACAAGTGTATAAACGTAATACGGACCTGCTAAAACTATCAAAACACGTAAAATAGCAACGAAACTAAGAATCGTACCCCAAAACTAAATTAAATCAAATTTTGAATTTCAAGTTTCCAATTTGATCCGAATGCGCCGAATCATTCTTAAACTACTCGGAATGACACAAAATTTTGCGTGCAAGTCTTAAATCACCATACGAAACTATTTCCAGTCTTGGAATCCCTTACAAACCTCAATAACATCAAAAAATACTCCAAACCAACTTTAAAGAACATTAAAAATTTAATAAGCCAATTTTCACAATTAGGCGCTGAAACGCTCCCTAGTCATTCAAAACATGATCCAAATATACGCCTAAGTCTGAAATCATCATACAAACCTATTAGAACCGTCAAATACAGATTTCGAGGTCGTTTACTCAAAATGTTATCCGAATTCAAACTTGTCCTTTTAAAGCCAAACCAAGGAACCAAGTGTTCTGATTTCAACATAAACCTTTCCAAATACTGAACTAACCATCCCCACAAGTCTTAAAATAGTAAAAGCACATACGAGGAGTTTTATTTAGGGGAACGGGGTTCTTGAAAGTAAAACGACTGGTCGGGTCGTTACATTTGGCCTCAAAGAGGCAAGCCCAACAGTAACAGGGACGGGCGACAGATGACTCTGAACCTTCTAAGACATAATAGGGCTGGACATGGACAATGTTCTTAAAGAACTCAGCAGCCCAAATTATTTTACATGTTGAGAAAGAAAAGAGAACGTCATTAGAATAAAAATACTATATACATGTCCATATATGAAATTTACAGGCAGAAAATAAAAGAAAAGATCACTAACAGTATTTAAACACTAAGGAAGTCATACTAATGTGGAGGTTGTGTATAGTGAATGATCTACATTGAACACATTTCGTTTTCATTAAACACCAAACCCAAAGAGAGTACTTAGTGTTAATGAATTAAGGGCTAAGGAGATAATTTTACTCAAGGTCAATGCCCCTTTTGAATCCCCCGACACTTCAAAGTTCACAAGGGTCTCAAGGCCTAGGGCAACGCTTGTGCCGGTGAGAGCAGCCCAACCTAGAGTTAAACTCTACTCCCAAATACCAACCAGTAATAACTCATTATTCCCTATAGGTTTGAATGCAAATGAGGCTTTCAATGCAAACAAACAACAATGACATTTCCCACCACTGAAGCATACCCTTCTAAACAGAATAACGTATGAAGCACATAGAAACAATTCCCATTTCTTATAACAATACTTTCGGCTATAGGTGATTGATTAGCATACTAGGCGGGCATGAAGCTCAAATTTCCAAATACACACATAGACAGGAACAACACAATGTTTTTGCAAAAGAGACAAACAATTGGAATCAACATCTCATAGATAGATGATTAGCACATAGTTTGGATCTGGAATAGCTTTGGGGTGCAGTTGTTATTGCCTCAACATATTTACTACAAATTAGTTTAATACCAGACATTATCATGAGCGTGCACATATGTTAATAACACTACTAGAATACTTTAAGATTCCCAGTAAATATTCAGACAATGACATAGGCAAGTTATTGTACTCAAATAATAACAGTGAAAGGTTTCTCCTATACTTGATTCAATCCAGAATAACAGGGGAAAGGGAAGACCTGGTATAGTTTCAAAACAGTGTTCAAAGTATGAAGTCATGAGGGATAAACAAAGAGTCATGCTAAACATCCATACATACAAAAACTTATATCAAAGTTATGACCTTACAACATAGGATGAGTCTCAAACACTAGAAAAATCATATTATCAGTACCATTAAAGGGTTTAGGAATAGGGGAAACATCATACTAAACAAACATAACTCCACTGTACAGAATAAGGTTGATAACTAGGAATGGTGGAACTGTATCAAGTTACAGAAACAATTAGTATTCAACCATAACAGACACAACTACTAGCTAACTCATAAGAGATTGGTTTATCATAAAATCATTGATGTTCACACAAATTTCATCCTGGTAGGACTGTTTACAACTAACAGCTGGCCAGGGATGAAAAGCATTCATAGCGAGGACTCAAAGAATACTTAAGTATTGACAAGCATTTAGGTAAATAAAGGAAAGCATTTTGAATACCTAGACTTTACAAGCCTTTACTAAGTGATGCAGGGTCACCCTATGTATTGCATGTATGTTCTAGCTAGAATCATCTAACAGCAACCCAAGTACATAATAACAGAACATAAAATGTGGCATGATAAAAATGAAGATTATAATAGGAACCCTATGTATAGAATAACAGAACACAGCATGATAAGCATGAAAGCTATGACAGAACATTAGAGGAAAGTCTGAAGTCTAGGTAGATATGAGAAACCATTAAGGCAGGTTAAGTAACTTATCACATAGACTATTCAATATAGAGAATGAAGTCATTAAGGTCACACAACCACTCAATCAATATTAACTAAATACAAAAACTCATAACAGATCATAACAAGTCATGGTGAACCAAAATAAACAATTACAAAATTAACAAACATTATAAATAAAGCAATCAACAGGAAAACAATAGCATGTTCATGATTTTTGAATAAAGCATTTGAAAGAGAAAGAATGGAGGTGTATTGACCGCCTATTGAGAAGCAACCCAAACAAAAGAGTCTTTCTTTGCCGTATAGAATCAAGAACTCACCTTCACCAGTGTAAGACTCAGAATCAGAAAGAAATTAGAACCTAGTTAGAACCCCAACTTGATTTTTAATGCCCAAGACTAAAAATTGATATTTTCTAAGTGATTTCGTGATATCCTTTTTGTATCTTTTTTGTGTGTTCAATGTGTTAGATAGATGTTAGGTGATAACATTAAAAGCCCTTATTTATAGTGGTTATGAATGAATTTGGGTTCCAAATTCAAATAGATAGTGGAGAATGACGAATGGGATGATGATGCAAGCACAATCGAGTGAAAATCTTAGAAAAACATAGGGAAATCAATAGTGATTTTACCTGAGTATGAGAGATATGAGATATATGCAAGAGTAACCATTGAATCATAAGACAACGTCGGCCAGAACCCTAATACCTAGAGGTCATTGCATTGGACCTTAGGAAGTCGAATATCAATAATGAAACCAGCTACCGTCTTATACTTGCTTCGAAGGAATAAGTCAGACGAGTTGAAGTTCCACCTTTTGGTATGTAGGTTGAGATTAGGGCTTTTGTAATCGAATGGTGAAAATGGAAAGAGCAATGAAATCTGAAATGCAAGAGAAACACGGATAACCATGCATGCCATGGATTTGAAAGATCATTAGCGATTTAAGAATTCATCTTTGGGTTAGGTTTCCGATTTGGGGGATTTCAGACGATCGACTAAAGATGAAAGTTCAACAAGAATCACGGATGTCAGAGACAGGGAATATCAAATCTCTGGGTGAATTCATGACCTTGCACGAGTTTGTGCAAGGTTATTTATTGATTTGGGTTGTGAGGTTGAGAGAAAAGATAGAGGAAGGGGAAATGTCACGACCCAAATTCCCAACCTTTGGACCGTGATGGCGTCTAGCACCACACTTTCTAGGCAAGCCAATGTTAAAAGTCTATTAATAAATTACTTAAGAATAATTAAATAAATTTAAAATGAACTTAATTAAAATGATTTGCAACAACAATAAAATAAAATAATATAGGCCAATTAAATAAAACGAACCACGAACTAATTATATAAATAACTCTAATACTACCCCAGGGTCTGGTGTCACAATTCACGAACTACTAAAGAATACTACAAATGATGGGCTGAAAGAAATAATGTAACTGTTCTGAATATAATAACACAGCGTTATGAAAATAGGAGAAGACTCTCGGGATCTGCGAACGCCGGAAGATATACCTCGTGTCTCCGAATAAACGAATAGTCGCTCTAAATATCTCTACTGCTGATCAGTACCTGGATCTGCACAAAAGAGTGCAGAGTGTAGTATCAGTACAACCGACCCCATGTACTGAGTAAGTGTCGAGCCTAACCTCGTCGAAGTACTGACGAGGCTACGGCCGGGCATTTACAACATATAACCTGTGACAATAATATATACAATAACGCAATAAAATAATTCTACACGAACAAGAAAAATATAACTGAGACAATAAATATAAAGCAAGAATGAATTCTAAACAAATAATTAAGTACTACAACATAAATAAAATAACTCAGTCGCCTTTTTCAGGCCTAAGCTAACCAACTTTCAAATAATTTTCAAGTTTTCAAACTTTAACTTTAAAAATAGTGCCAATATGAAAATTAGTAAAAATAAAATAGTAATTTTTCAAATCTTTGATTTTTTTTGAAAATCAGTAAAAATATAAATGTCCGCTTATCGATCCTTGTTGCGGCGTGCAACCTGCTCCCACCTGTCCACCTTTATTGCTCCTCCCTAAATATATCACCCTTGTCACACCTCCTTTTTATACGCCCCAAAAGGGGGTTCGGGAGTTTTTCCACTTAAAGTGATATTATTCGAAATGGGAATATTTTATTTTTATTAGAGTCGCCACTTGGAATAGTTTATTTGGTGTCCCAAGTCACCGGTTTAAATCCCAAATTGAGGAATTTTGACTCTGTTTAAATTGTCTGCGATCCAGAAATCCGGGTAAGGAATTCTGTTAACCCGGGAGAAGGTGTTAGGCACTCCCGAATTCCGTGGTTCTAGCACGGTCGCTTAATGATTAAACTTGGCTTAAATTGTTTAATTACTCACTTTTAGGATATATTTGTATTTTTAACCTTTCTTATTATTCGATTATTTAAATAATTAACTCAATACGAGTCACGCGTACGCATACTCGTTTAGTTCGACGTGTCAAGAATCATGTCACGCGTATGATGCAAGACTAAATTGCATAGTTGAATCATA
>ML394823.1:820-75169 GCA_005239525.1 Nicotiana knightiana | reverse complement strand
ACTCCTAGACTTTTAAGCCCAATGCTTAAAGTCTTTAAGCCCAATGCTTAAAGTCCAACAGTATCTGCATAACAAGACAGTGATGTCTCTAGAGACCAACAGTAGGATTTTCCTTTCTGGCTTTCTGATTTTTAAATTCTTGAATTAATTAAATATTATACATATTATTGAATTTGTTCGACCATCTCATCTAAAGAGTTCGGAACCAAAATAATGTTCTTTTTGACACAAAGAACAAAAATAAGTGTAAAAAAAAAAGACATACAAAGTATGTATAACATTACCGTTAATGTATAACGTTACCGTTAATGTATAACGCCCAGTTTTTGAGCGCTATACTGCAAAAGCTGACTGTGTCAGGTATAGCGCCCAAAAACTGGACGCTATACATATTTTTTTTAAAAATCCATCTTCTTCAAGACCGTCCTCCTCCNCCCCAACTGGCCCACGCCAAGTTAAAAAAAAAAATTGTGGGCCTCCCGTCACACAAAAGGTGTAGAACGTAGGTCCCATTTCCGAGTAGAGCTTCGTATTATTGTGGGTTACACTTCCGGGGTCAAATTTTCAATCGATTTGCTTTCCATAACACTAAATCGAGGTATTTCGGTTTATTTTATGTTGAAACTTTTATAATAATGCATATTAGTTGATTTGAATGTGTTCTATTTCGTGTTCTATTTCGTTTTGTGTTTTTTTTTTTTGCGAAACTAGTATGTTAAATTTATCCGGACTTAATATTAGTATTTTATAAAAAAATATAAATTTGTCAAATAAATTTGTCGGTTAATATCTGGATTTATATATATGTGTTTTCATGTCGTTTTGCGTTTTATTTGTGACTAATGTATTTGTTGTTTATGTTTAGTTTAGATTATTTTTTAGCGTAGTAAAATATAGACATTTTTAGCGTAATAAAATGTAGACCCTTTTAGCGTAGTAAAATGTAGAGCCTTGTAGCGTAGTAAAGTGTAGTATTTTAGCGTACAATTCCTTTAATTTAAGTATCTTATACTGATAGTTGAAATGTAAATTTTATACAATTAAATTATTAATTATACAAACACACAAAATTATAAAACAAACGCACCTATATATATATATATATATATATATATAATTTGTACAATTAAATAATTAAATAATTAAAAATTATGAATTTAAATTATAAAACAAACACACAAAATTATAAAAATATTGATTTGACACACATAATTACTAATGTTAGTTTGGTGCCACTGGGCCTCAAAATATCGAGCACGGAACTCATAGGTATATATATACATATATATAAAGGGAGAGTAAGAAAATGGAGATGGAATTTGGGGAGGGGGACGGTCTTGAAGAAGAAGACGGAATTAATAAAAAAATGGGTATAGCGTCCAGTTTTTGGGCGTTATACCTGACTGTGTCAGATTTTTCAGTATAACGCCCAAAAATTGGGCGCTATACATTAACGGCAGAGTTACCGTTAATGTATAGCGCCCAATTTTTGAGCGTTATACATACTTTGGTTGTCTTTTTTTCCCCACTTATTTTCGTTCTTTGTGTCAAAAAGAACATTATTTTAGTTCCGGACTCTTCATCAATAGGTGGAAAAGAAAATAAAGAAACGAATGATTGTTGTTGCAAATAAAGTTAAAGTCAGAAAACTAATCCACAATAAAATCACAAACATGAGTTGGCAAAACCACCTATCAAATATGAGTTGCATCTGAGTAATACTGGTCAAGATGTTTGAACCCTAAAAAATAGCTATCTTTTCTATCAATCTTACCGCATGGTCACGACAGTTTTATTAACGTTGACTGATGTGTTTTAGCGTCTAGTGGACAGATGAGCTTACTTTGTAGTTTTTTTTTTTTTTTGGGCAACAACTTCACCCCCCAATGCAATGCAAGTATGGAAAAGTATTCTTGGTTTACCTCGAATTTACATGCAACTGGAATATATAATTTTTTCCTTCCAACAACATGTTGATTATTTAGGTTGATGCAGTTGCATTTTGTATATTATTACCTATTGCTTAAAATGGCATCATGCCAAGTTGGTCTTAATTTAAAAATCAGCCACTAGCTAAAATGAGTTGAAGTTTTTTCTTTTTTTTTCCAGGCAGAAGCAGAGATTTAGAGGCGTGATAAGCTGAAGAGATGAGTCAAAATGTAGTACATCTGGTAACACCGTTATTTAACACAAGATCCATCTATCTAGTAAGTGTGTTCCTCAAAAATACCGAAGATTAATGGTGAATTTTATCCAAATTAAAAAGAATACAACTCAACTTCCTTAGAGATCTAGCATTGAGCTAAGACTGTTTATGGCATGAGAAATTTGGCATATAAGCAAAAGGAAAGCAGCTTTACTCCTACTTGGTACCAAGATTACTGGGGCCTTAAATGAAACTGCAAAGATTTTATAAAAAGAATCACTACCTTTTTACTGGGATATAAGACAAAAAAGAATAATAAAATAGATACAAAAGAGAAGCTTAAAAGCAGACAAATATAGGATTAGAATATAAGTGAAAAGGCTATTAATAACAAATATCCAGAACTAATGGTAATGAACCATATAATCAAGGCATTAATGTGAAGTGATGAACATGTTTGTTGATGTTCATCTAACCATAGGATAATGGGTGCAAAAAGTATGCAGAATGATGAATAGATGACCATCAACAAGCAAATTCATAACTACACAAGTTCAGAATATGTCTACACAATGCCTTGAATAATATTGTAAGAAAATACAAAGGCAGTTTATTAGTAGAATATTTGTAAGTTGTAAGGCTGATATAATATATTCTCAGAATATCCGTAATCCATGAGAAACATATGCCTTGGGAATATACCTTACTTGTCGTCTATAAATTTTGGGTTTCTCTTACTGGTTGGTGGGTGTGAATTTTGAGTTTTGTTTTCATATAATCACATGTTCAATGATGAAAACGAAAGGGAGGGAGATAATTACCCAACCCAAGGGCTTGTCCTAGCGGTCAATTAAACTAATGAAAGTCAAGAAAGTCGGTAAAAATCATGAGAAAGCATAGTTCACATCTCAGTAACAAAATACGTGATTTCTTTTCACGTGATTAAGCCTTAAGGGACGGAGTGACCCTGTACATACTGTGGTAGAAGGTAACAAATACCCAATAGAATATCGAGGTATTCAAAAACTGACCCAAACATCACCGGTTATAAAAGCTTCTTGGGAACTTGGAAGCACAGTTTGGGTACTCTGGGCTCAGTGAAATTGCATCCCAACTACAAGAACTTGTATGTAGCTAAGATAGGGATCCTTAGGCCTACTTTAGGTGCAACTCAATGAAGATGCAGCTAGTTTCTGGAAGGAAAACAATCAACTAGCACTATACATAGCAATTGTAGTGCACTTCATAAATATTTTCCGTTAAATATAAATCAATTTATAATAATTGAACTTCATTGCTTTTCACCGAACCAAAACAAAAGCCAATTGGGTCGATCAGAATGTTTTTCATATCGAAAAATTCACGGTAGGATTTTGGCCCGACTTAAGTTGAAGCACAATTTCGAATCTCCAGGAAGTACATATATGCCCTTCTATTCTCCTCCAACAAGGTTTGAACCTCTGATATGCGCCTGACACATGCATAACGTGTTGCATTCTTATTACTAAATCAAAGCCTTATGCCATGAAAGCTATTAGATTATTCAAAGTACCACATTTTCGAATAGCTTCAATGATATGAGAGAGAAAGAGAGAAGGCAGCTATTCTGCTAGGACCGAATTCCAAGATAATATGTGGAATTACTCCTGCCTTTATACAGATTCATTCATTCCAATCCAATACTAAATCATTTTTCTGTAGGGATTCTCTGAATCTCACTTGTTCCAACACTAATATAAACTTTGACTATAAGTAACAATAAGTAAAACTTTATTTAACCAACAAGTGAGCTTCGCATGGCCGTCCCCAAGTTCGAATAAAGCAGGAAAGTTGCAGCAGTAGGTTGACAGCCAGCACAAAGATATAACCATGATGATACCTCTCAACCTCTAATACAATACAAAGAAATGGCTTTAAACAACGATCGTGTTACATTATTTAACATAAAATGCCCGGAAAAGTTCAATCATCATAGGAATTGTTGAGCATGGCATCACGAGAACGCAATGATGGAAGGATCCAATTGAAGAAGCCTACACTAGTTTCTCCCTTCGATCTCTGACATGAGTATTCCACCAACACATTCCAAAGCTCCCCCACAGTCCACTGATGTGAAACAATCAATTGAGTCACCTAGACCAGGTTTTCGACGAAGAATTTCACACAGATATAAGCTTCCAAGACTTGCAGGTTTGAGTTGTATGTTATGGATAAACACAAATGCATTCTATGCATGGGCAGGAGATGTTTCTGCTCTGTAATTAGAGGTGGCAAACGAGCGGTCGGATCGGATGTGGGTGGGTTGAAAACGAATAATGCAAAGAACGGATAAATTATCTGACCCGACCCGTATTTAATACGGATAAAAAAACGGGTTAACCGGCAAATAATATGGATATCCATATTATCCATATGGGTATCCATATTATCCATGGCATCTTGAATATGATCAATTTTGGGAGAATTCCTAGTCTCCCAAACTTGAGGAACCTCCAATTTAAGGCTTTACAATTGTAAAAGCTAAACTCATTGGTTATCCATTTTCTAAGTGGATAATATGGTTCTTATCCATATTTGACCCATTTGTTAAAAGTTCATTATCCAACCCATTTTTCATGGATAATATGGGTGGATAACTATTTTTTTAAACCATTTTTGCCACCACTATCTTTAATAATAAACTAGAGTCCTGAAGCCAGGATAAGATAGCTTCTCATGAAAACTAAACTGAAGTTAATGGTAAATTTTAACAAAAATCCATGCAATTACCAACTCCATTCAACTGGGTGAGTTTTTACCCTTCAGAAATGTCAGTAATGCCAAATTTTCCCTCAAAATCAAAAATGGTTAGAAAAAGGTCAGGAGGGAAAGGTGAAAGCATGAAAAAGGTGACAAAAAATAAAGGGAAAGAATACATGAGTTGATCAAAAAACACTAGGAGAAATTATAAAGTACCCAAGTAAATATAGCAACGAAAAGAGGCACCCTCTTTTCTCTTTTCCCTTTTAGTAATTCATGTCAGCAAGCTTTCAGATTTTTTAGATAATAAACATTCTGCTTTAACCCTCAAGAGCAAACCAAATACATTTACTTTCAGACACTAACAAAGATAAGGATCTTGCACAATAATTAACAGATGACAGTACCTGGTCCAGCATCTGCAATGCTTCCAGACCAAATGTGTAATACAAGATGAAAGGTCTCAATGCCTGTAAGAGATGCAAGGAGACATTTTATTTCTTTTTACGAAAAAGGAAGATAAGACAGAGAAAAGAAGATGCTCAAAGTGAAAAGAACAAGGGAAAGCAGTTTTAAAGGGGAAAATTGCATATCATATCCAAAAGAAGATTATTTGAATTTTAACATCTTTACCACTTCCGAAAGCAATAAAACATAGACCATTACAAGTATGAAGTATCAAGAATCCAAACATTATTCAACTCTAGTTAAAAACTACGATGCATACTAAAAGGGGGAGAGAAAGAGAATGCACCCAGACATTGAAAAGAAAGCACCAGATACATGCATCCCCATGAGCCAATAATTCCCATATAAAAATGCAGACAAATGTCCAAGGAGAAAGAACAACCTGAGATGCAGCAATCCACTGAAGCATAGTTTTAAGTTGAGGATCTCCCCCAAAAGCACCACAACCCCAATTACCAGTCACAACCCCAATTTCCTGCTGAGTGTCTAAAAGTTGATGACTGTGTACCTCATGATTTCTGATTAACTGGTTTTCCGATGTTTCCTCAGTTTCTTGAGATGAAGTGGAAGTATGACCAAGCGCCTATTGGAGACAAGATCATGAAGAAACAAAAGAGCACGTCAAATAAAGAAAAGCTAATTGAGATACCTATAGAGATATAGGAAAGGGGAGAAAAGGAAATGTTGAAATTTTGTTGCTTTCAGTTACTGCAGTAACTTTTTTAGCATAATAAGTTGCTTAGTTTTAGGATGAATTTCAATTTTAAATTTCTATTAGATTGTTTAAATTAGTTGAGATATTTTAGGTTTTTTGAATTTTAAATTATGTGGATATTTTGTTCTTAATTGGCTATTTAAAGCCTTGTTATGTTTAATAAAATTATTGAGACACATTTTCAATCAATATATATAATATTTTTGCTGCCCCATCTTTCAAAAACCAACAGGAAATAATAAAAGAAGGGAGATTTAAGAACTTGACAAACTGGATATCCCACCAGAAGATTAACAATGGACCTTCCACCAGAGTCTTTAACCTTTTTATCATGTTGAAGTCCCAGGAGGCCATCATCTTTGAGAAACTGTTGAGACTGATGACACTTGAATTGATCCACGAAGCCACAAAATGCTTTGTTAATCTCCCTGCACAATACATTCAACTTATCATCATTCAAGCATACAACAACTAAATACTAATCCTTGTAGCTGGACAGGAAGCCATTTTAATGCATTCAACTTCTAGTCACCAGAAACTCAAAACCATAACTCAGTCAACTCATTCCCCAGTAATTAGTTGATATTCTTACAAAGTCACTCTATGGCTCCAAAATTGAGTATATCTTACGGCAAATAAGGAGCATACGGCATGTACACTCCAACTTAAGAGGAAGCATTAAGAATTAGTAAATTGTTAATCTGGAAAAGAAAAAACAATTCCTTGTAAATATGGGAAAGGTTTAGAATCTCTTTAATTAGGATTAGGAACTGCCTTCTTTTTCTTTTTGGCTAGCTTGTGAACCCTATTCAAATCCTATTCAAACCGCAACATGCTTAGGCAATAATCAAGCAATTTTATTCCCAAAGTATCTAATTTTACTTCTTCTCTTTATGTACACTTCCTGAATGTCCACATTGCTATAATCAGCCAATGCACATCAACTCCGAACATAAGCTCGTTGACTTTTGTTTCGCTCTCTTATTTGATCGTGCCAAACCCCTAAACAAATTATGTAACAAACAAAATAGAACCTAATTGTACCTAAAGGATAATCTAGTACTTTCAGGGTTCCGTGTCATATGTTTAAGGACACAACAGACCTCATGAAAGAATTATACTCCACATAAGCATCTCCAAAGAATAAGGAAAACTTCTGTACCTTAGAAGGCCTTCAAGTCTGTACTGGCTCTTTCCCGGGCTGCACAGTGCATCTATTGCAACTATCCTAGTCTTACGCCTTCCAAGAATGTCAATATCCTTTTTGTCCACATAGTCACCATTAAACCGGAATGAAGAGGCATATCTTCACCAATTGAAAGACGTGAAATCAGTGGAATTACAGTTAAAGGTCCAAAATGACAGCAAAAGATTGCCAGGTATAACTTGAAAACCTTCCAAGTACGGAATTGATTGTCTATCTAAACCTACCCGGTATAACTTGAAAACCTTTCCACACCAACAATTTCTACTGCTTCATTGTCTGCCATGCACGGCAGGAAAAGCATGCCAGCGATCAACTCCGGATTGATCATAAACCGAATTTCTTCCTAAACAGAAAACTACATATTAGATATGGTAAGTTCACCTATAGGAATCAGACGAAAATCTCCAACTTAAAAGATGTGATGCACTGTGACAAATGAAGGACAAAAGCAACTCGTTTGATGAATTGCTTTTGGCAAATTATTAATATTGGATAATAATGGTTTACTGTTAGATTCAGAAATTTGAAAAAGAAAAAAATGCCCAGGAAAGAACCTGCACACAGCCCCTAACGAGAGCGCCACCTCCTAAATACATGTTAGCAAAATCAACTTCAATAGCTTCACGTGATTGATCTTCAATTAAGCCTGAAACGGTAATCTAGAAAGAAACAGAAAGATATCAGAAGTGTAAAAAATGAAACTTATAATCACCGGACGAGAATACGGTTTCACTTCTTACCTCAATAGGGCAAAGGGACATGTTGGACTGGCTCCAAGCTTTTTCTTTTGGATAGGGAATACAAGATGGAGTACATTCTAGAGAAAGAACTTTTCGCTCAAAAGACACATATCCCAGGGGCATAGATGAACATATCCTCCCAAAATAGTGAACAATGCACTTCAATTTATTTTCAACTTCTTCATAATGATCATGTAGACACCTGAAAAACATGTACGCCACCACATGAACTCCATAAATTCGATTAGAGAATCTGAGATATTTAAAGAAGATAGTGCAACTATGAAAGAGCACAAAATAATAGATCTCGGCGTACTACATCCATTAGAAGTGAAGGATTGATTAGACCTTAGTTGGAGAAGAGATTCAATTTTCAGATTACAACTCCTCATATTGAGAAATTTGGAAGCTGAGAGTAGATTGTTTCATCTAAAACTATTGTCTACAAGATATTTAGACTTAAGCATCAGAGGGAATTGTAGATAAAATAAGAAACAATTCATAAAGATGACCAAAGAAAATAACAAATGGAGGAGCTCATGATAATTAATCTAGCGGGAGCACCTACAACTTTTCATTACACTGTTTCCAATCAACGTTTAATTAGTTAAAATACAACTGAGCATAGATGCAATAATAATAAGAGACAGTTGACGAAACATACGCAAATAAGTGATCAAAGTTGATCATTGGGAGATGTTTGGCACCTCTATTGCTGGTAGGAAATAGACAAAACAACGCGCATGCAAGGAGAGCGCCAATTAATTCCTGGACAATAGATTCAAAATCATGATATCCATGCTACATATAGTTGTTACAACATTGAATATCAAATTCTGCTGCAGAAATCACTACCTGACTAAGGAAGATAATGCCAGACTGTTGAGATTCCAACAACCGAAGACCGGTTTTCACTCCTCTCAAAACTCCACCATCAGCATTTTCATAGTGAGTTTCTAATAAAGAAGGCAATTTCAAAAGCAAATTAGCCAAGTACGGGACCACATTTCTGAACCATTTTACAGCTTCAGCCCTTGGAAGCAACTGCATAAACAATCCAGCATTTTGAAGACAACTAAATCAGTCACAATAACATCAGATAATTCTCCAATATATTTTTCCCAGGATAACAACACTTTTGGTCCCTCAATTATTGGTAAATTTTATCTTTTGTCATTGTGATAATATGATTAAGCAAATTTAACCCTCTATTAATTAAAATATGCATTTTTTATCCCTTTATATAAGAAATATGCTAAATATTTTTAGAACTCCATTATCTTCAACTATGGAGTAACAATACAAACTTAACATAATGCATGAGTAATTTTCCTTCTTAAAAATCATGAACTATATTATCCTCAAATATGGAACAACAGTATAAACTTAACATAATACATGAGTAATTTTCTTTTTTTAAAATCATGGTGTCCAGGCTAGCTTGCGTGCACCTCGACTCCACCAGGTAGGTGCTACCTCCCACCAGCTCACGTACCACATGACTATATCTACCAAGGCTTGGACAAATAGGAAAAAATCACCTAGTATTTTCATCTCTACAATTTGAACCTGAGACCTCATGGTTCTCGCTGACTTCATGGACCGCTATGGACACATCCGTAGGCACAAATGCATGGGTAGTTAGTGGTATGTAATTCATAAAATTTGTGAGGATTATCAAAGTTGTTCATTTCAAAATTAAAGTTAAATGTGTTTATCCAAATATTACAAGAACCAAATTATAAAATTTGTCAATTTTTGAGAGACTAAAAATGCAGATTTCCCCTTTTTCATTAAAGACGCTAATTTTAAGTTATATGCACTGTTGGTTCAAATGGATGTCTACTACAACAGGTAAAAGTATAAAAATTGGTTACACTCACGAATCACGATGTATATAACTTAAACTCAACTAATTTATATATGTGAATGGACAAGAGAAGTTTACATCGTCAAAGAAGAGGGCAAAACCGTGAGAAGCAGAATAAGCAATGGAAGAATTAGCGAGAGAGAGAGAGCTCCGAATATCGGATATGGCGATGAAAAGGACTTCGCCTGAGTCAACGTTGCTGTGAAGAGGGCCATGTGAGAGGGAATTGAGGGCTTCAACTACTGGAGGTGGCCAAAAAAGTGAAGATGATCGGAGTTTAAGTGGCAGAAAGGGAAGGATTGACTTCAAGTCCTCTCTCTTCTCCATTACAACGAGAGCTTTTTTCCTAATGATCCGACCGGACCCCATTTTGCTTTCATTTCCCTTTTAATAACTCATTGAATTATTGGAAATTACTTTTATCAAAATATAACTTCTCTTTCTTTTGTATCAAAAGCAGTGGCGGACCCAAGTGGGCTAGCGGGTTCAACTGAATCGGCTTCACCAAAAAATAATATTATATATATATAAATTAAGATTAAAATCATATAAATTTTGTATAAATATTTATTTGAACTCACTTGACAATTATTATTTTACGACTAAAGTTATATATTTTTAAGATTGAACCCGCTTGCACAAAATCCTGAGGCCGCTACTGTTCAAAAGGTCCGCAAAATAATATATTCACACAACCTTTTAATTATGTGATTTAATCCGTCTTTAATCAAAACCCCCCTATACGATTTAGTTGTTGTTCATTGTTTCGTAACATACTATATGTTGTATTATAATGTATTATTGTGTGAATATAATATTTGAATAGATTGTACTGTTTAATATGATTTAAAAAATAATATTTTTTTATTATTTGGTACAATTGTATCATATTGTACATGCAATAACTAATAAGTTTAAATACCCTTAATTGTTGTAAACTTTAGATTTATCAACAATTACTAGAAAAATAATTGAAGACAACTTTATTTCCTAATTTATCACCAATAATGCCTTCTAAATAGTCTAAAAAAAGTATACTAATGTAGCTCCAAATGAAATTGATTAAAACCAAAATAATATCAATCGAAAACTCAACAAAAGAAGTCCTAGCATAAAAATAAATTTAAAAAAAAAAGTAGATGGATAGAAAGATAAAAGTAGCGGCAAACTAATAAGAAATTTGAAATGGAGGTCCAATAGGGTGCAGTTAAGTGGACAAATAAGATAAAAGAGAAAAATAAGATTATGGAACAATATATTTACACAAAATGACTGTATCATACTAAATTGGTTGTTGCACGAAAAGACTTTTTATATTTTTACATTATAGTAAATTTAATAATACAGTATAATTGTAAGCATTTTATTGAATTTAAATTTATAAAATAATTTGGATCATATTAAATTCAAGACATTAGTCCAAGCAAATAATGTGGCTAGTAAATTGTGCTAATTATTTAAATCCAATATGTGTTAGGCTAGTCCATTTAATTGGACTACAAATTAAATGATAAGCCCACTTCAGTAGCCCAAGGTCCAAATGACTATTAGCCCATCTTAAAGCACAGGCTCATGTGACATGTCAAGTGACATGGCAAACCAAGCCAAATAAATGGGTCAATTAAATCATGCCAAGTGTCTAGATTGTATTGCTCAGTTCAAATGGACCAATCAAATCACAGAGTTAAATCACTCCCTACAGCTATAAATAGAGGTCTTCATAAAGCTAGAAGACACCAGAAACGATAACAAGAAGCAAGCAGAGAGCTCGTGGACCAAACACCATAATTTTTTCTACAAGCTACAAGTTCAAGCACTCAAGCTACAAGTTCAAGTTCAAGATCAAGAGCGAGGACTAATCAAATACAAAGGCGTTCAAGATCAAATTACTTGTTCATGATCAAGTTCAATTTCAAGTTCAAGAAGGAGATTCAAGACCAATTTTTACAAGCCCTTGAACCAAATTAAAGTCAAGCTCATCAAGATACTTAACATTCTTGAAGAATCAGAGGAACACCATAGAGATTGTAACACTCACTATTTATTGAATCAAATACTACATTTGTTACACAATTTTTCATTCTTGATTATTTATTTTTCTCGACGCAAAAAATTGTTGTTAAAAATTTCTGGCATGCCCAGTGGAACCATCTCTACCTCTCATCTCTTCAATTACCAAATTTCAAGAACACATAAATGGCTCCTAAGAATATCAACTTCAAACTCATTACTACTAAGGCTATGAATTCCAAGTTCCTCTAATGTTGAAATCTTGTTGGATGCTACTATGGGCTTCAAGTGAAAACAAAGGGCCACCTGTTTATGAACCTCACAAATTGAAGGATAACCAAGAAATAAAGAAAGGAAGCAAATTTGTACCAAAGTCTGAGAGCAAGGAATCAATGAATGTTATTTCCACGTCATTAAAGGTCACTACAAATGTGAGTAAGAAGGAAAGTTTGAAGACAATGTCCTTGCAGGATAAAGCTGGCCGAAAGTTAACTCTGAAGGAAATACAAGCGAAAGAATATCCATTCTTGGACTCTGATGTTCCAACAATTTTTGAAGAACTCCTTGAGTTGAAACTCATAGAGTTACCTAAAATGAAGCTACCAGACAAAGCTAGACGGACTAATGATCCAAATTATTGCAAGTATTGTCGGTTGATTAGCCACCCTATTGGAAAGTTCTTTATCTTCAAGGAGAAAGTCATGGACTTGGCTGCTAAAGGAAAAATTATAGCATCAGGACTTGATATATTCTGAGAAAGGGCGTAACCAGATTGGAAGGTATTCATCCAATGTCACTAGACGACGTAGCCTTTGATAGTGATTCTCCTCTATTTTTGCTTTCTTCCAATTATTCTTTATCATTTTCTTCTTGGGTCTTTTCACCATTTTTCCCGAGGGAAGTTATTGAATTCATGCTTAACTTGTTACTCTTTTGGTCCTGGTGTTCATAAGGATCTGTTATTATTATGTGTTTGCGACTTCCTCAACCTTGCATTCCTTAGTACCAATTAAGACCTTAGGAACAAACCTTATGGCTGACCTTCTTCCACTACATATGGCCAAATAGTAAGACTTGCTGCTTGCTTCTCTAATTGTTGAAGCTTGATATGTCTCTTATATTGTGACTAATGTTCAGCATGCTAAATGTTTTCCCCTACTCCATTAAGTAATTGCTTGATCATGAACCTGTTGTGTTATGTCGTTCCTTTCATTAGGCTTTTCATGATAGATACCTTCATGTGAAGGTGGTGCTTTGCTTGTTTCTTGTCTGATTCTGCTAGAATCTCATCTAAGGTTTTTTAGGTTGATTCTGAATCATGCTTCATTTTAAAACTCCTTGGAATGACTTACTATCCTATGGTGGTCAATCTTGGCACTCTTAAACTTTCTTTCTATAATTACAAGCATAAACTTGCCTCATATGTGTCTTGTGTACCTTTCAATTTAGCATGATCCTGTTTATATGTCTTGACTAGAGATATTGTTAACTATAGTTTTAAGAATTAAGTATTTAAGTTGTTTAGTTAAATCCAATAAGCACTTTGTCACATGTATGGCTGAATTTGGAATCCATTTGGGTAAGTAAGTTATTCATTGGGGTCTGGTATGTTGAACCTGATGTGGTACTGAAAGTTTGAAATGCATTGTCCGCATCTGGAGTTTGGGCTTGTAGTCCATATGAAATCCTAAGCTTGTTTGAAGGCTTAGATGTATTACTGGGTCATTCTATATTCGGATTTGGGCATGTAATCATTCAATATGGTCTGTACTAACTCTGTAATAACGAATGATGGGTAGATTAATAAGAAGGGGTGGGGTATTATAATACTTGCATGAAAGGGTAGATAACATGCATATAGGGTCCATGTGTTCTATTTGCTATTATGCTCAACATGCCTTATTTGTTATTTCGTTTAGTGTGTGACGTACACTGATATGGATCATGCCTATAGGAATCACGCATACACTTCACTTAACTTGTCAAAATATGTTGGCTCAAGTAATTGTTACACTTGTTTTCATTCCTACTACTCAACGCTTTAGATAGTATGCCTATAGGATATAATAATACATTGTCTTTGCCAATCTAGATATCATGACTATAAGGTTTAATAATTTATCAAATGCTTTATGTTACTTTTGTACTACCTCACTTATATGACATGCCTATAAGGATAAAGTATTACAAAATCAAGTCTAATTGTCAGATGTTAGAAATCCTGCCTACAAGATATTTATCGATGCTGCTAATCTTATATTTTCAAGCGACTTCACTGCCTTATTATGAAACTATTAGAAATCATTCCTATTGGATATTGTCACCTGCCTAATATGCATATCTATAAAATCAGCACTGTAATTCAAATTTCTAGGATTGTTTTCACTATCTTATTGCGCAAACAAAATAGAAATCATGCTTATAAGACTTGCAACGCTTTAATCCACCTATATGTTAGTCCAAAAATTGCAACACTTCTTGTATAGTACTAGAATCACATAGAAATCATGGCTATAAGACCTAATGATTCTAATACATCTTAATTTTGTCTACTGCATAACTAGTAAAATAGAAATCGCATGCTTTTTTGCTTATGTGTGGAGGTCAACTTGAGCCTTTCATTGCCATTGTGTGTCGTCCTATTTGTTTTGAATGTCGCCTAGTTTTATCATTCCGAGCAACCTAAGTAAAGTCTAGAACCACCTAATAGTAGGTCCAAAGCCTCCCGGACCATAGGCACAGGACGGGTAGTGCATGCATATGGTACATTTTAGAATTGAATTAGAGCGCCTTTAAGTGATAACTTCAACATAGTAATTGAGTAGCAGGAGATGATAGTCTATGCCCGCTGAATAATATGAGCAACCCCTACCTCAAGGGAGTTATGAAGTATTATTTATGTCGCACGGGGTGATCCTTGAGGCTAAAAAACTGAGGACCCCATTTTCTTTATACGCTTGTTGTCCGTGTTTAGTCATTTGTACCTTTTGTGATTTTTTAAGACCTGTATCCATTTTCCATATAGTTAATTCTTATGTTATGATAGAGTTTTCAACTTCTAAATCTTTATTTGCTTATTTGATCACCTAGCTTAATTCTCTAACCTGCATAGTTTAAACTTCAGCCAGGAACCACAATTGTGGACGTCTAAGAATGCCTAACACCTTCTCTTTGAGGTAATTTGATCCCTTACCCGATCTCTGTTGGCGTTGCCTAGTCAAAACAGAGTTATTTTCAAATAGGTTCCCTAACACACCTTAGACCGTTACGTGGTGACTCTTCTATTTTAATACCCATTTAAAAGAGTTATCACATGTCGAAACCCGTTTTTGCGAGAAAACGGAGGCACCAGCATGGCGACTCTGCCGGGGATATACTTAGGCTACTTATCATAACGAAATTGACTTACGTGGATTATTTTCCTTATTTTTCTATATTTATCTAAATTTCTATGATATGCACATCACTTCCCTTATTTTCCTTTCTTTGTCTAAATTGGTATGACATGCACATCCCTTCCCTTACTCTCCTTTATTTGTCTAAATTGCTATGACATGAACATCCCCTCTCTATTTCCCTTTATTGCTATGACATGAACATCCCCTCTTTGTTTCCCTTTATTGCTATGACATGTACGCCCTTTCCCCGCATCTTTCATCTTGTCTAAGACTGTTATACCATAACTCTCTTGTCCCTATTTCCGTATTTGCTTCATTATGTTCTCGCACATTTTCATGAGTTAAACCGACTTCGGTCTTTTGTCTTTCTTTTCATTTCTCTTATTTTTCATCTTTATTGTGTTATTTACTGTTTTTATGCACTTTTTTCTTGCAAACATTTGGCAACGTGATATTATTTATGCATAAAGCATGCTCCACATCATACTCCACTTGTGCTTATTATCAACATAGTGGCGTTTGATGAGTGTTCGCGCTTTCCTGAAATCACCATTTTAAATCGGAAAGGCTTATCTGCGGTAGACTAATCGATCAGCGGTGCAGTTGACGTCCCGTGTCTTTCCCTCTCAAGTTATTCACTTGAGAGTACTAGTCTAGACCCTTCTAGAAATCCCACTTTAATTTGAAATGTACATGCATCATGCTAAACCTAGTATGGATTGAGTCGTCATTGACGTAATAACCCGCTTAGATAAACCTTGTCCAAAGTCCGACGGGATTTCCATAATTCCAAAGTACACCATCGTGTTATGTGCATCACTTGGAGAAAATATGCCAACATGTTGATCATTATTGCGTAAGTAGTCGAATTTGGAGGGGGGAAAGGCTAACCTTTTTTTGTTTGTAGAAAATGAAGCATGAGATCCCCAGGTTCGGTATGGTCCAAAATATCTCGCCTTTGCTAATTGACTGGTGGAAGGACCTTGCACCTTGTGATAGAAATCATGTGAAAGAGTACTTGGTGACCAGACATCTTTACTGAACATTCGATCAAATAGGGAACTGATCGAGGCTGCTACCATGTTCTGGGAGAGAAAAGAGTTGTTTTTTGATTTGTCAATATAGAAATGACTCCTCTCCTGGAAGAAATAGGGTGTTTCGCCAAGTTACCATGGGATAGTCCGGGACTACTAGTGCCAGAAAAATTGCACTCCATGAGGTTTTCTAAAAATGTTGGGTTTTAAGAAGAACGATGAATTACTATGTCATATCGCCTTCATCATGACGAACCAGCCATTACCTCTTTGGGATGGGTGCACCCCTGGGTATATGTTTTCATTATCTGCTTTTTGGGATTGTTAATCTTTCCGATGCAAGAAGTAAGGATTCATACTCGCTTAGCCATGGTCACCAGGACTTTAATAGATGCAATCGGAGGACATACTTACACTATCATCCCCATGATCTTAGTTGAGATGTACCGTGCTCTGGATTGGTGCAAGCATGGGTTCGAACACTTTGAGTGTTGTAATCTATTGCTACAAGTTTGGATGCTGGAATAATTTCAGACGGGAGAGTATTATCAAGAGCTTCAGTGAAGGCCAGTAAATGACTACATAACCAACCATCACCCAAAGAAAATGACGTCCATTCCAGATAGGTTTGCAAAAGCCTGGAAATGTTGTAGGCTGGGTGTGTTTCTTCAGAAATCTGGCAGACGAGCAAGTGCGTTGGATGTTTAAATGGTTTCCTAGTAGTGAATTCATCATCAGATCAAAAGGAACCACTCGATTGGTACTGATCGGGTTGTGAGGCATCTACCCTTACACTCTTATAAGGGTAATGAGGCAAGATGGAAGTAAACAAGTCATACCTCGGGTTTCTAACATTGTTCAGTACAAGGCAGATTTCAAGGGAGATGTCATCCCATTCAAGTTCGAAGCGCAACACAAGTGGAACCAAAAGATCATCATGGAAGTAGAAACTATTGAGCAAGACAGATATCATCCCGGCCATATGCACTACTATCTATCATGGTTAGAAGACGACATAGTTGAGGACGTCAAACCAGGAGTCAATCTGAAGGTTAGGATCATAGATGAAGTGGCTGAGGCACAGGTGAAGTACAAGAGGCTATGCAAAAGGGTGTTCGAGTCCGAAGCTAAGCATCCGGAACAACAAAAAGTGGACATGGAGGTGATAAGAGAATGGAAAGAGATTGCCACTAAGTCGACTGAAAGGTTAAAATACTTGGAGCAAGGAGTGATGGAGCTACAAGGGAAGATGCGAAAGAGACTTTGGGATTGTCAAGCCATGGACGACGATGAAGGAGGAAAGCTGGCAAAGTCTTATTTATTACTGGACATGCGTGATCTGGGAAACATGATTGATGGGGTCAAGCGAGCCAAGAATGGAGAAGGTCCTTCAGGGACCAAGTAGATTAGGAGAGATGTTCTTTGCTACTTTCTAGTTTAGATTATATTTTGATGGAATAAGGCCTAATTCCATTAGTGATTTTATTATTATTATTGTCGTTTTAGTAAAAGATTGTTTTGGCTTATTTTCACACTAATGAAATGAAGCAAACGTTGGCATCAATTTTCTCCAAGTCTATGTGTCGCTTAGGACTACTTCATGCACAATGAGGTCCCCAAATTAGGACGCGAATTATTGGATGGGCTTTGTGGAACATGTTTAAATATTACAAACACTCTTTTAGTTCGCCTTACTGACTTGGTTACCTTTTGTTTTGATTTCTTTTATTTATTCCCATTCCCAAAGGTTGGTTCCTGTATACTGGCATCATCAGCATACCACACTTGATATAGAGGTCCTCCACCTCCTCCTCTACCTAATAACCCGAAAAGCAAAGGCAAGGGCAAAGGGAAGATGGATGATTTAAGTGGTATCCGGAAAGACACTGCTACTGCGGCAAAAAATGTTGAAACTTCGGATGGTAGAAGCACTCCAAGACAGAATGAGTTGGTCTTACGTTTGGAGCAGAATATCCTGAAGCTACTGGGTGAGCTTGAACAAGTCCGAAATCTGGCAAACCTTTCCCTTTTCCCTCACATCAGCCAGCAAAACCCAACCACTCAAAATCAAACACCACCACAAAACACACAAAAACAGAATCCACCACCCATAGCTCGGAATCTTCCCGCATCGCACCAGTATCATAATCCCGCGCCTCCCCAACACCTTAACCCACAACCAGTGCAAACTCCTCAACAACAACACCGTCACCCAGTTCAATACCCACAAACCACTACTTATCACACTCCCCAAAATGCACCATAACCTACTCCCAATCCCCAAAACTCAACCAACAATCACGCATATACCCAAGTTCCAGGAACTCATCAAAGCAATCCGATATATGTGAAAACCTTACCCCATACGCCCGCAGAAAACCCTATACAAACCTGAGCCAACCAGAAGAACATGCTCATTCAAAACATGGCAGAGGAACTCAAGAAACTTACAGGGGGAGTCTAGAGTGTCGGAGGTGGGAAAGGTGTTGAAGGTTTAAAATACGAAGATTTGTGTATCCAGCCAGATGCAGAACTGCCAGAGGGTTACAAACCTCCCAAATTTGAGATTTTTGATGGCACTAGTGATCCGATGGTGCATCTGAGAACCTACTGCAACAAGCTCGTAGGAGTGGGTCAGAATGAACAAATCCGCATTAAATTGTTCATACGAAGCCTTACAGGAGACGCTTTGTCTTGGTATATCAGTGAAAACCAAAATAAGTGGACAAATTGGGTAAATATGGCATCGGATTTTATGGATAAATTCAAGTTCAATACAGAGGATGTGCCAAACTTTTCCTATATTCGAGCACTTGGGTAGCCTGGAAAAATTAGCATGACCTGTTTTTAAATTTTTTTGAGCATTTAAGACATTTTCAATATTTTGTTTCAAAATAATTACTCGAGCCATGGAGTCGTACTTGTTGACAATTTTAAGCTTTATTAATGCATTATTGCTTTTTGTTTTTATTATTATCTTTATACATTATTTTCAGGGTAATTATTACATATCCTGACTAACCTACGACTGTGACATGTAATGAGACAACGCAACATAAGGGCAATGATTCAGACGATCTGGAAGATGATATAATACCTAAGGAAATTGTTAAAGAAGTAGAGAATTTTTAAATCAAACCAAAGTCTAATGTCACGACCCAAATCGAAGGGTCACGACAGGCACCTGGTGCCTTACTCAATCGAGTACCAACGTAACATATCTTTCTTATCGTACTATCATTGATAACTGGGCCAACATGGCCACAACTCGTAATGTATAACTATAAGTGGGAAATCACTGTATCAATGAACCATCTTTCTTAAAAAATGAATACATATGGGACGTCAAGGCCTAGGATATATTGTACAAAATGAACCTATGTCTACAAAAGCCTCTAAGAGTATTTGACATCAAATGGGACAGGGTATCGTCCTACCCATAGTTCTTTAGCAAAATTCTGACACGATGACTCATAGACTCGGCTGCACTCCGAATAAGGTGGAGTCTTACCGATTCTTCGTTGAATGCTAACCTTGTCTACTATGAGGGCTCATCAAACTACTTGTTTATACCTGCAGGCATAAACGCAGTGTCCCCAACAAAAGGATGTCAGTACGAATAATGTACGAGTATATAAGGCTTATAAACAAGTATATAAAAGACATGGAAGAAACATGGAGTAAATGACTCAACCTGTAAGTCTAGATAACTCTGTAAATCATGAAATACTTATAGCGTCATGCATATGCGTATGAATGTCATGACATGCATAGGTACATGTGTTCATAACATCATCAAGCCTCTGAGGGCATCCCATCATATCATCTCAGCCACTATGGGAAAAATCATCAACGTATACCAGTTGATCAGGTTGTGGTCCGTATATAACGTCGTAACCTTTTCCCATATCCAATATACATATAATATACATATATACGCATATATAACTCCATCTGGTCATGGGTCAATGTACATGTATAAATGAATGCAATGAATGATAAATACGTCAATAAAATCTCTCAGAATGTCATAAGACCATTATGCCTTTGAATAATATCATGAAGTAAACTTTATCAACTTACGTATTTTCTGAGACCCATGAACAGATGATAGAATAATAGGATACATGGGGAATCAAGAACATAGGCATCTCTAGAATTTCTATGAAGAGTTATTTATGGAAGTTGTGCATTTGCTCGTTTTGTTTGTATCGTATGGATCATTCCAAAAAGAACGAAGGGATAGCCTTAACATACCTGAACCGGTCATCTTGAAAATACCTCTAACACACGACAATCGACAAAACACGTGATGGCAAGATCGAAGTAGGGAAAACTCTGTATGATATTCTTGAGGAAGCTTACACTGTACTCCCATAGAATCGCAAATCCCACGTTGCTATAATATTAAAAAATCTCGTTTGAATGAGAGATTGAAGCAACTCACGTTACTAATGAAGTCTCATCTTGCTAAAGCCTTTAACTTAGATGTAAAAATGTCTTCATTAGTGAAATAGAGAAGGGATTTTAATGTCTTGGTGGTGTGGGCCCCACTTTGAAGGCTTGGTGTCACTAAACTCACAAAATTGTGCCACTTTGAAATGTGACTTAAGAGTCCCAAATTTGGAATTGTGGGTTGCCACGTTGGGCCTTATCCAAAATGATAATGTTTGGTTTGAAGAATGCTGGGGCCACCTACATGAGGGTCATGAAGACTATCTTCCACGACATGAAAAACAAGGAAATAGAGGTGTACGTGGATGATGTTATCATCAAATCCAAAAAGAGTTCGAATCACATAGCAAACCCTGGAAAAAAATTTTTACCGACTTCAAAAATACAATTTGAAATTGAACCCCGCAAAATGTGGATTCGGATCCCTGTTGGAAAGTTTCTAGGTTTCATCGTCAGCCGCCGAGGTATTGAGTTAGACCCGTCAAAAATCATAGCTATCCAGGACTTGCCACCGCCAAAGAATAAGAAGGATGTGATGAGTTTTCTAGGACGCCTCGATTATATCAACCATTTTATAGCATAATCAACGGTGATATGTGAGCTAATCTTCAAGATGCTGAGGAAAGATGTTGAGACAAGCTGGACTGGAGAATGCCAGAAGGCCTTCAACAAAATCAAGGAGTATTTATCTAAACCGCCTGTATTGGTCCCGCCAGAACCAAGAAGATCTCTGCTGCTTTATCTATTTGTGTTGGATGGAGCCTATGGCTGCAATCTGAACAACATGACGAAACTGGGAGGAAAGAGCAAGCAATATATTATCTAAGAAAGAAATTCACACCTTACGAGGCCCGGTATTCTCTATTGGAACGCATATGTTGTGCTTTGACATGGATGGACCAGACGTTGAGACATTATTTTTGTGCGTACACTACATATGTCATATCAAGGATGGATCCACTAAAATACATCTTTCATGCCTACAGGTAAGTTAGCAAAGTGGCAGATATTGCTGAGTGAGTTTGACATCATCTATGTAACTTAGAAGGCAGTCAAGGGGCAAGCATTGGCCGATCACTTAGCGGAGAATCCCGTATACAGAGAATATGAACCGTTGAAGACGTATTTTCCCGACGAGGAAGTGTCGTTTGTAGGAGAAGATATTACCGAAGCATACGAAAGTTGGAGGATGTTCTTCGACGGAGAAACAAACTTCAAGGGAGTGGGTATCAGAGCTGTTTTAGTATTAGAAATCGGTCAACATGACCCGGTATCCGCAAAACTCAAGTTCCCATGTGCCAACAATATGGAAGAATATAAGGCCTGCATCTTGGTACTCAGGTTGCCATCGACATGAACGTTCAAGAGTTGCTGGTAATCAGAGATTCTGATATGTTGGTACACGAGGTACTAGGAGAATGGGCTTCCAAGAACACTAAAATATTTCCATACTTGCACTGTGTACAATAATTGATCAAGAGGTTCACAAAGATAGAATTCAAACATGTTCCAAAGATCCAGAATGAGTTCGCAGATGCATTAGCCACCTTGTCTTCCATGATACAACATCCAGACAAGATTTTTATCGATTCTATCCTAATAGGAAATCATAAGAAGCCAACTTATTATGCTCATGTTGAAGAAGAGTTTGACGAAAATCCATGGTTCCACGATATCAAAGAATACTTGGAAAAAGGAGAATACCCAGAGAATTCTACACACACTCAGAAGCGCACGCTTCGAAGATTGGCCAACCATTTTTTTCAAAGTAGAGGAATTATGTATAGAAGGACTCCTGATTTGGGATTGCTGTGATGTGTCGATGCCAGAGAAACATCTAGATTGCTCGAATAAATACATGACGGAACTTGCGGACCTCACATGAAAATTTTCGTTTTGGCCAGGAAGATATTAAGAGCAGGTTATTTCTGGATGACTATGGAGATAGACTACATAAAATATGTTCAAAAGTGTAACCAATACCAGATACAGCTGATATGATACGAGTGACGCCCAACGAACTCAATGCAACGAGTTTACCCTGGCCTTTCTCTGCTTGGGGCATGGATGTCATCGAACTAATTGAACCCGCTGCTTCAAACAGACGCAGGTTCATTTGGTGGCTATAGACTAATTCATAAAATGGGTTGAAGTAGCGTCTTATTAGGTTGTGACTAAGAAGGTCGTAGAAGAATTTGTCCGGGATCACATTGCTTGCCGATTTGGAGTACCTGAGTCAATCATTACTAACAATGCTGCCAATCTCAATAGTGACCTGATGAAAGTTATGTGTGAAACATTCAAGATCAAGCATCGGAATTTTAAAGCATACATGTCACAAATGAATGGAGTCGTAGAAGCTACTAACCAAAAAATCAAGACGATATTGAGGAAAATGGTGGGACAACTATAATAATGGCACGAGAAGCTACCGTTTGCTTTAGTCAGATACCGCACCACAATTTATACATCAATTGGGGCAACCCCTTATCTACTGGTTTATGGTACCAAAGTCGTTATCCCTGCGAAAGTGGAGATTCCTTCCTTAATGATCATACAAGAGGCCAAGCTCAGTGACAAAGAATGTATACGATACCGATATAAACAACTGGCTCTCATTGATGGCAAGAGAATGAACGCACTGTGTCACAGTCAACTCAACCAGAACAGAATAGAAAAGGCTTTCAACAAAAAAGGTTAGATTAAGTCAATTCACACTGGGGCAATTGGTGCTGAAACGAATCTTCCGATATCAGGATGAAGCAAAGGGGAAATTCACCCAACTGGCAAGGCCCTTAAATGATTCACCGAGTACTGACAGGAGGAGCATTTATACTTTCAGAAAGAGATATGGACAAAACCTATTAACACGGATGCAGTCAAAAGATATTATTAAGATCATTTTTACACTTTCTATTTGATGTAACCTGAACTACGCTTAACCTGATTCACATTTAAAAGGAGATGCTTAGGTAGCCCTATGGGTTTGGTCACATCATAATAAGATCTTCATTCCCCCATGGTCATAAAATGGGGAAAGATCTCGAGTTTTTTAGATCTCATCGTGTTTAGGATCACCAAAGAAGTGTATCGCCAGAAATACGCACATAAACTGGGGAAGAAGTTTGAGGAGGGTCCTCAAAATTTCGAGCTGAGGAGGTTGAAATATCTCAAAACATGTCACAGTATCCAATCAAAACATCATTTGCTTTCATACATCATCACATATTTTGAACAACTACATTTTTTTAAATATAAACAATTTATCACAAATGCATATGTTTTGAAAAATTTCATTTTCTGTAGTAGCCAGACGTTACCCAAGATGACTCAAACAAGATCTCAAGACAAGGAGAAGAATCAAAGGCACGAACCAACCTCCACCCTCCAAAACTCACGATTTTTCTTTGGGTGCAGGCACGAGAGACATAACAAATATGTCTGCAAGCATATACATACAATGAGATCACTATCTTCACATCGACTGAAGTCGCCAAACGCAAACACGTCAAGCTAAGTAATACTTTTCCCTCTCGCATTTAATCATTTCTCTTCTTGCATCGGGCTAAGCCCTACCCTCATCGTTATGTGAGACTAAGCACTGCCTTCATCCCTTGCATGAGGCTAAGTAATGCCTCCATTATTGCATAAGGCTAAGCATTGCTTTTTCTTGCATGAGACTAAGCACTGTCCCCATCCCTTTCATGAGCCTAAGCACTGCCTCCATTATTACAAAAGGCTAAGCATTGCCTTCCCTTGCACGAGACTAAGCATTGTCTCCATTCTTTGTATGAGGCTAAGCATTGCCTCCATCATTGCATAAGGCTAAGCACTGCCTTTCCTTGAATGAGACTAATTACTGTCTCCATTCTTTGCATGAGGCTAAGCACTACCCTCATTATTGCATAAGGTTAAGCACTACCATCTCTTGCATGAGACTAAGCATTGTCTCCGTTACACTACATGAGGCTAAGCACTGCCTCCAATAATTAATAAGGCCAAGCACTGCCTTCCCTTGCATGAGGCTAAGCACTGTCTCTATTCTTTGCATGAGGTTAAGCATTTCCTCCGTCATTTTGCATAAGGCTAAACACTGCCTTCATTCACATAGGGTTAATCATTGCCCTCATTATCTGCATAGGTCTAAGCATTGCCCATATCTCACACAAGGCTAAGCACGGCTTCTCTTCATTTTCGCACGTGGCTAAGCATTGCCTATTTCCTCTATCGAACAATCAACATCGCCGCATCTTTGCATTTCATGGGCTGAAACATCGCCATATTGTCTGAAGGCGTCAAGGTCGGAAGGCATCATCCTCATAGCCCGAAGACATCATCTCGTGGCTGGAGGATCTCTAAAAATTGCATATGATTGTTCAAAGGCGCCATAGTCTAGAGGCACCATCCTCATGACCCGAGGACACCATTTCATGGTCTGTGAATCCCTTACCATATGCTTCATGGCCCAGAACGTCATGGTCTAAGGACATCATCTTTATCGTCCGAAAGACAACTCTCACGGTCCGAAGGAAATATGCATCATGTTTAAATTTCTGCAATAATTATATATATTTGCGTGCAACGTGTTTTATGTTTTGCAGGTAACTCCGGATTCCGTTCACAATGTTCAAATCCTTCGATCATCTCAAACATAAACAATGATCAGCAATTGATTATCCTTTATGCTGTAACCGCTCAAATATTTGCCTTATACATATGTAACGTTCAAATTCGCATTCATAGCTCCACCTGAAATTATATGTTACTCACGACACTATCATATCCAAAAGATCCTCTTTCAAAACACACGACCACTATTATAACAACTCTATTAGTTTCGTTCGTCATTGAATCCAGAACTACACACGACCTGATTCCCATAATACCAGGATATGTAGGCAACTCAATAACTAGGGTTCGACCCCCTTTTTTCCAAAACACCTCATCTCTATTCGTTCAAACAAAATTGGTCATCATTTTCTTTACCTGACAACTCTTTCATCGTTCCCGGGTGAAAAGTGACAATTGTTGATACCCAATATTGCCCTTATATTTTATAGATATCCTATATACTTTCAAAATATCATTTTTGCATTATTACCCAAGTTATAAGATGTCATATAAGTATTTTCTATAATTTTTAAAGCTTTAAAATTAATTTTCTCGCATTCAATTTTTTTAAATATTTACTAATTATCTCATTAAATTATTTTAGGGTGATTTAATCATCCAAATTTATTAAGCCAGAGAAGGGGGCCTGCTGGAAACCCTCGCCTTCGGCTCCATACTGAAAAGGCTGGCCATGAAGGGACATCACGACTATCCTTTCTGGGAATACCGGGCTTTATATGATCATGATCAGTATATTTTAATATTCTGGATCCTTATGTGCTTTTTTTGTTATACTAGCGGCGACAGATGGTAGCTCTGAAGGGAGAGTTGAGCGGAACCAGGCATAAGGAGCAACAATCGTTATTGATAGTTCCCCTGCTAGAGGAACGTCAGGAGGGGCTTAATAGTGAACGCAGACCCCCCATTCTTATTGATATGATATCAATGACTTAAATAAAAGAAAGATGTCGAGAAAAAGTCTTACCCCTTCAAATGCGTTGTGAAGAGAGATCGAAGATGAAAATTTTCTGACGTAGTGCGGGCATTGGATGGAAAAGACAGATAAAGGAACAACCAGCCTAACCATCTGTGAGATCAGAGACTTCGAGAGGCTCCTCAGTCCTCTTTCAGCCTTTTCTTCCTGATATACTTTTTAAATATTTTATCTCATCTTGTACGTAGTTAAATTTTCATTTTATCCATCCATCTTCACTAGTTACAATAAGAGTCTTTATTCTATACATAATTCTATTTAATATATTATTTGTGCTAAATAGTATTCTATATATATATATATATATTATAATATTAAATTATTATTTTCAATCATTTTACTGCATAAATAATATTTTTATTAATTTTGAGCTAATTTTGGAACAAAATCAAGCCCATAAACATTAGCCCATACCAATTAAGCATCAAAAGCCCAAGCCAAACGATCCCTTAACAAACCTGGTCATGACCCTTCTCATTGACCCGCCCTACTCTTTCTTTTAACCTTGGCTGTTGATCTCAGATATCAACGACCCACAAACCATCCCCCTTTTTAATCCACCAAACCCCTAACCCTAAAGACCATTCCTTACCTAAAATTCGACCCCAAACCCTCTCAAACGTCTCTCATCTCTGAAAGAAACCCTAGCAGCCGCCTCTGATTCTCTCCGATTCCAATTTAAACATGGAGTCAATCCATGATTTACTAACCTATTTTGAAGTGCTACGATGGTGTATACACACTTATGGTGTTACTTAAGTTCTTGCCTTATTTTTGGCAAGAACTATCTTCCGAGATTTGTCTTGGCCGACTCTAATTCTGTGGGATTTGGACGATGTATCGTCTATATACATCATATAAGGAAGGATCCTTGATTCTTGGTTCGATTCTCATACGTCTGGACTCAATTAGGGTTTGAGAATCTCCTTCTCCGTTGCCAATTTTGATTGCACTCGATATATTCTTTCCTTCTTTGTGTTTGATTGATAATTTTTCGTGTTTGTCTTCTTAATTTGAACACTATATAAACACTTCCCCCAAACCCCTAAAAAGGGACCTCAATCACTGAAATTACTACTATTCTCTCATTCTCACTTGTCTTATACTACTGTCTTTTGGCCGACTGAAAGTCAAGCCCACCAGAATTCGATTATCGAACTTTTCTTAGTGTAAGCATTGCTCGGGGTTCATTCAAAACCCTTGGGAACTCTGACGCACTGAGATTTCTGGGTTCTACTGCTCGTCTTGCTACTGACGTTTGAGATATTGCTCAAATTGTTCTTCTTGTCTACTTGTTTGTCAATTAGTAACGGGTAAGTACCTTTGGCCCTTGCAATTTCATTCTCTTTTCGTTTGAGTTCTTGCTTTGTATATCTATGTCCCTGAAGATTTTGTGAATCAACATGCTATCCTTCGTATACTTGTCTGATCTGAAGTTATTCTTGAGGCTCTATACTTTTCTAGTATCTGAACTTGCCTAATATTTAATCTTGGTTCTGGTTCTCTTAAGCATGTTTACTCTAATGTTTGTGTTTAAATGCTTATCACCAACTACTCTTTTTAAGTATTTTCCTACTTTGTTATGCATCCTTGTGATAGATCAACTCATGTGTTCTAACGTATCTGACACGCTACTATGACCAATTCCTAACGATAATGTCAGTCAATTGTGAGCTTAATGTGTGTTCCATGCTTTGTTCAATCATGTGCTGTTTAATACACTTTATAGTCTATAAGGTGAGATGCAATATCTAGCATTTATATGACAATCTAGTCTTTGCCTATTATGAATCTAGCTCTACTAAACATGTTTAGTCTGCTATGTTATACTAATGTTTGTTGTCAATCCTGAGTTTTCCTTACTATCCTATTCTGGATTATTATGCCAACGAAATCCATTATTAGGAAGTAATTGAACTCATGCTTAACTTGTTACTCTTCTGGTCATATTGTTCATAAGGACCTGTTATCATTGTGTGTTTACTGACTTGCTCAACCTTGCATTCCTTTGTACCAGCTAAGACCTTAGGAATAAACCTTATGGCTGACCTTCTTTCACCATACATGACCGAATAGTATTGGACTTGATGCTTGCTTCTCTTACTGTTGAAGCTTGATATGTCTCTTATATTGTGACTAATTTTCAGCATGCTAAAGTTTCCCCCCTGATCCATTAAGTAATTGCTTGATCATGAACCTTATCCATTATGATGTTCCTTTCCTTAGGCTTTTCATGATAGACACCTTCATGTGAAGGTGGTGTTTTGCTTGTTTCTTATCTGATTCTGCTAGACTCTCACCTAAGGTTCTCATAGGTTGATTCAGAATCATGCTTCATTTTGAAACTCTACGGAATGGCTTGCTATCCTATGGTGGTCAATCCTAGCACTCTTAAACTTTCTTTCTGGATTACAAGCATAAACTTGCCTCATATATGTCTTGTGTACCTTTAAATTTAGCCTGATCATGTTTATATGTCTTGACTAGAGATGTTTTTAGCTACAGTTTTAAGAATTAAGTGTTTAAGTTGTTTAGTTAAATCCAATAAGCACTTTGTCATCTGTATGGATGAATTTGGCATCCATTTGGGTAAGTAAGTTATTCGTTTGGGATTGATATGTTGAACATGTTGTGGTACTGAAAGTCTGAAATGCATTGTCCGCATCTGGAGTTTGGGCCTACAGTCCATTTGAAGTCCTAAGCTTGTTTGAAGGCCCAGATGTATTACTGGATTATTCTATATTCGTATTTGGGCATGTAATCATTCAATGAGGTCTGTACTAACTCTGTAATAAAGAATGATGGGTAGATTAATAAAAAAAGGGCTAGCGTATTCTACTACTTGCATGAAAGGGTAGAAAACATGCCTATAGGGTGCATGTGTTCTATTTGATATTACGCCCAACATGTCTTATTTGTTGTTTAGTTTAGTGTGTATTGCACACAGATAGGGATCATGCCTATAGGAATCACGCAAACACTTCACTTAACTTGTCAAAATATGTTGGCTCAAGTAATTGTTACACTTGTTTCCATGCCTACTACTCAACGCTTTATATAGTATGCCTATAGGATATAATAATACACTGTCTTTGCAAATCTAGATATCATGACTATAAGGTTTACTAATTGATCAAATGCTTTATGCTACTTTTGTATTGGCTCACTTAGATGACATGATTATAGGTACAAAGTGTTACAAAATCAAGTCTAATTGTCAATTGTTAGAAATCCTGCCTATATGATGCTTATCGACGCTGCTAATCATGTGTTTTCAAGTGACTTCACTGCCTTATTGTGCAACTATTGGAAATCATGCCTATAGTATATTGTCACCTTCCTAAGACGCGTATCTATAAAATCAACACTGGTAATTCAAAGTTCTGGGATTGTTTTCACTACCTTATTATGCAAACAAAATAGAAATCATGCTTATAGGACTTGCAACGCTTTAATCCACCTATACGTTAGTCCAGAAACTATAGCATTGCCTGTATAAAATTGGCATCATATAGAAAGCATGCCTATAGGACCTAATGATTCTAATACATCTTAATTCTATCTATTGCATAACTAGAAAAATATGATCGCGTGCTTTTGTGCCTATGTGTGGAGGTCAACGTGAGCCTTCCATTGCCATTGTGTGCAGTCCTATCTGTTTTGAACGTCACCTAATTTTAACATTCTTAGCAACCTAAATAAAGTCTAGAACCACCTAATAAGGTCCAAAGCCTTCCGGACCATAGGAACGGGACAAGTAGTGCATGCATAGGTTACAATTTAGAATTGAATTAGAGCACATTTAAGTAATAACTTCAACATAGTAATTGGGTAGCAGGAGATGATAGTCTATGCCCGATGAATAATATGAGAAACCCCTACATCAAGGGAGTTGCGAAATATTATTTATGTTGCACGAGGTGATCCTTTAGGCTAAAAAACTTAGGACCCCCTTTCTTTATACGCTTGTTGTCTGCATTTAGTCATTTGTACTCCTTGTGATTTCTTAAGACTTGTATCAATTAGCCGTATAGTTAAATCTTATGTTATTATAGAGTTTTCAACTTCTACATCTTTTTTTCCTTATTTGATCACCTAGCTTAATCCTCTAATCCACATAGTTTAAACTTCGGCGGGGAACCACAGTTGTGGACCTCGAAAAAGGCCTAACACCTTTTCTTTGAGGTAATTTGAGCCCTTACCCGATCTTTGGTAGCGTTGACTAGTCAAAACAGAGTTATTTGCAAATAGGTGCTCTAACGCACCTTAAACCGTTAGGTGATGACTATTCTCTTTTAATACCTATTTACAAGAGTTGTCACACGTCGAAACCTGCTTTTGCGAGAAAATAGGGTGCGACAGTGCTTTATGATAGGAACAAGATAAATGAGGCATATTCAAGTAAGAAAGTTACTCATGTTCTTCACTATGTCCCAAAGTCAGTGAAGGTTGAAGATCTATCTTCTGAACCACAAGGTAATGTGTTAGGAGACTTGACCCTTCCTATCAAGAGAATTGATGAAATTAAGTTATTTACAAAGTTTCTTAAGGGATTTTCCAAATCATCAAACCACGATTCTCTTCTAAGTCTAGCACTTCCTGCAAAGTGAACAGATGAGGGATTTGACCCAAAGTCTTACAAGTTGTTAGCAAAAGTTGGATATAATCCTAATGAACCGTCCAAGTTAGGAAAGCTCCCAATTAAAGTTTCAAACCCTACTCAAAAGATTATTATTGAGAAAGGGTACCCCTTGAAGTAATCACGTGAAGGTTTGGGTTACAAACAATCCGAGCCAATCCGTATGTCCAGAAAAAAGGAAAGTTGTAACTACATTACTGCTAAAGAAGAGTCTACGACATTTAGTGAGAAGCCTTTTGTGTTTGATCGACTTACGGACTAAGGACCCCAGTCTTTGATAGGTTGGGACCATTGAATAAGAAACACAAGCATCATGGAATTAATAGAATGATCAAAGCTCTTATCTTCGCTAAAAAGGTGATTTTGACTGCAAACTGCCCGAGTCTGATTCCATCTAGAATGAGGCGAGAAACACAACTTGTATTTTCATACTGAAAGGTCCTAAAAGAAAAGGCTCATACTATAGTCCACACTAAAGAACGTGAGAAAGATGAAGAAAATATAGGCTCATCATATCATATCACTATTCATGACGAACAAAATGCTTTATCTTATATGAATGGCGAGGAAAAGTGCCTTGGTATTCATGTATGTCATCACATTTCTTTCAATGATGGTGATCCCCAAAAGGATGAAGACGCTAAAGATGCACCACTTAAGATTGAAGAAGGGGTGAAGACAACAATTGATGCACCAAAAGAAGTCAATCTCGGAGCTATTGAAGATCCAAAGCCCACATATGTAAGTGCCTCTCTAACTGATGATAAAGAGAGAAAATATATTGAGCTACTTAAGGAGTTAAAAGACGTATTTTCTTGGATTTACAAAGAGATGCCAGGTTTAGACCCCAAAGTGGTTGTTCATCATCTTGTTGCCAAACGAGGTGCTCGTCCCGTGAAGCAAGCACAACGTCGCTTTGGACCTGAACTGGTTACTTGATTGGAATCGAAGTTAACAAACTTATTGAGGCTGGTTTTGTTCATGAAGTTATGTTTCCTACATGGATTTCAAGCATCGTCCCTGTAAGAAAGAAGAATGGCCAAATCCGAGTTTGTGTTGACTTTAGGGACCTAAATAACGCTTGTACTAAGGATGAATATCCCCGCTCTATCCTTGAGGCCATGACTGGATATGAGGCGGTCTTTCATGGATGGTTCGTTTGGATATAATCAAATTTGCATGGCCCCGAAGGATGAAGAACTTACTGCCTTTCGCACCCCTAAAGGTATATACTGCTACAAGGTAATGCCTTTTGGTTTGAAGAGTGTTGGTGCTACATATCAACTTGCCATGAAAAATATTTTTGATGACATGATTCATAAAAATATGGAGTGTTATGTTGACGACTTGATGGTAAAGTCAAGGAAGAAAGATGATCACTTACAAGATTTGAGGATGGTATTTGAACCGCTTCAGAGATGCCAACTCAGAATGAATCTATTAAAGTGCGCCTTTGGAGTTACTTCTGGGAAATTCCTCGATTTTATTGTTCGATACCGAGGTATCGAAATTGATCAAGCTAAGGTAGATGCTATCTTGAAAATACCCGAGCCTAAGGATATTCATGAATTAAAAAGCTTACAAGGTAAGTTGGCGTATCGTAGAAGATTTATTTTGAATCTGGCTGGAAGATGCCAACCATTTAGTCGCTTCATGAAGAAAATGGTTCCTTTAGAATGGGATCAAGCTTGCAGAAATTCTTTTGAAGGCATTAAGTCCTATCTGCAGTCCTATCTGATGAAGCCCCCAGTACTGACAACCCCCATACCTGGAAAACCATTAATATAATATATTTCAGCACAGGAAATGGCAGTAAGAACACTTCTGGCTCAAGGAAACAATGAAGGCAAAGAAAATGCACTTTATTACTTGAGTAGGATGATGACACCAAATGAGATCAAGTATTACCTATCGATAAGTTATGTTTGGCACTGGTCTTCTCTATTCAGAAGCTAAAGCTTACTTCCAAGCTCATGTTGTGCGACTCATATCAAGAGCGAATCCTATCAAGTTTGTCATGTCTAAACCTGTCCTAAGTGATCAATTATCAAGGTGGTACCTCCAATTTTGAAATTGTTTATGTTCCTCAAAAGGTGGTAAAATGACAAGCATTAGCAAACTTCCTAACTGACCATCCAATTCCAGATGAGTGGGAGTTGTCTGATGAACTGCATAATGAAGATGCAGTGGTAATCGAAATTCAACCTCCCTGGAAGATGTATCTTGATGGTGCTGCACATCGTGAAGGAGCTGGCGCAGGAATAGTGTTTATCACTTCTCAAGGAGAGGTTTTGCCATATTTTACTCTGACACAACGTTGCTCCAATAATATTTCTAAATATCAAGCACTCATACTTGGGCTTGAAATGGTTGTGGATATGAAATAATTGCAACTACAAGTTTTCAGAGACTCCAAGTTAGTGATAATCAGATTTAAGGTATCTATGAGGTCAAGAAGTTAGAGTTGGTCCCATATCACAAGTATGCTCAGATACTGGTAAGTTGGCTTAGAGAGGTAACTATTCAACACGTGCCGAGAAAAGAAAACAAGAGAGCTTATGCATTAGCAGCCTTATCTTCTACATTATCTTTGCCTGATCAAACGCAAGTCGTTATTTTCCAAAGATGGGTAGTTCCTCCATCAAAGGACTATGAGGAAGAAAAAATCAAAGTTGAGCATTTTGCCTCTATTCTTGAGGTTGAAATTGAAGATTGGAGACAACCATTAATTGATCTTTGTTATGGTATATTGCCAGAAAATCCCTGAAGGAAGAAAAACTCCGAAAGGGAGCCCCTCGTTTTCTTTATTACAAAGATACAATCTACAAAAGATCATTTGACGGAGTGCTCTTATGTTGTTTGGGGTCCGTTGAAGTAAGTGGAGCATAACAATCGGGGCCAAAACTTTATTTTCACATAAAAAGAATGAGTTATTACTGGCCAACCATGGTGAAAGATTGTTTAGATTTCGCTCGAAGATGTAAATCATGCCAATTCCATGCTAACTTCATACATCAACCAACTAAAGTATTGCACCCAAATGTTGCCTTTTGGCCATTTGATGCTTGGGGTTTGGATGTTGTTGTCCCATTGACAAAGTCTTATGGTGGACATTTATACATTTTGGTTGTAACTGATTACTTATTGAAGTGGGTTGAAGTTGTTTCTCTTAAGGAAGTAAAGAAGGAAAATGTGGCTAACTTCATCCGAGTCAATATTATCTACTGCTTGGCATTCCACGATACATATTGACGAACAATGGTAAGCCATTTGATAACAAGTTGATGAATAAAATATGTGATCTTTTTGGCATATAGCAAAGCAATTCCTCAATGTATTATGATGCTGCCAATGGACTTGCTGAAGCATTTAACAAGACACTCTGCAACTTGTTGAAAAAGGTTGTCTCTAATTATCTGAGAGATTGGCATGAGAGAATTGAAGAAGCTCTTTGGGCATATAGGACCATATATTGCACACCAATGCAAACGACTCCTTATTCACTTGTTTATGAAGTTGAAAAAATCCTTACACTTGAGCGTCAAATTCCATCGTTGCAGCTTGCCATTCAAAAAGGACTCACTGATGAGAAAATGCTCGGTTACACCTTGAAGAATTGGAAGCTCTTTATGAAAAGAGGCTAGAAGATAAACAAAGCCTTGAATATTATCAAGCTCGTCTGTCTCGGTCTTCTAACAAAAGGGTGCGCCTTAGATCTTTCCAAGTGGGTGATCAAGTTCTTATGGTCAAAAAGCCTATTATTACCTCTCGTCGATGTAGGGGGGAAATATTCTACTAAGTGAGATAGACCATATGTTGTACAAGAGGTATACTCAGGTGGACCTTACAAGATAGTTGACTCGGAAGGTTTGTGGATTGGCCCCATCAATGAGAATTTCATGAAAAGATACTATCCTTGAAGAAAAAAATACACTCCTTGAATCACGAGCATAAATTGCATGTTACTCCTGGCCTGCAAGAGTATAAATTGTGCATAGCCCAAAAAGAAAGTCTGGTAGATTGAAAACCTCGAAAGAGACGGCCTAGGCAAAAGTTAGGACATTTTAAAAATAAAAACACTCACCCATTTCGAACTACGGTATGACTTGATCCTCTTCACCGAGGTACTTAGGCAGCTTAGAGTTTCATTTTAAGTTCACTCACATGAGTTCAAAAATACATATTACCCGAGGCATTATTCAAATGAGGTATGATGGAATATAATTCACTTGATTGACATTTGAAAATTATGTGTACATTTATTATTTCGTTAAACTCTTTGTCTTATCTTGATGGCTCAATGAGGGCAAGCCCTCCATGTCAAATTGAGGTCTTTGATGGAATGATTGTAGTTTCTTTAATAAGAAGGCTAAATATTCAAGTTGCAGTCTACAATTCTACGTCAAGTTGATTTTACCAAGTCTGTTACATCATCAATTTGAAGTGATCAAGCCCGCTAGGTCTTGAAGTTGCAGTCTTCAAGTCCACCAAGTCTTCAAATCCATAAAGCATTTTAACAAAATCTCACTTGTTATGAACTACGTAATGACTTGATCCTCTTCTCCGAGGTACGTAGGTGGCTTAGAGTTTTATTCTAAGTTCAGTCACCTTAATAAAAATAAAAGTTAGGGTTTTCTTTATACGTGGACAAACTACCAAGTTCTGATCGTTGAAGAAAAAAAACAAGAACAAAAGTGAACATTAATGAGAACATGCAATATAAAGTGAAATGAAAGAAGTTTTATTGCTGATGAGACCATCTACTAAACAATCAAATGCAGAAGAAAGGGAAAAACAAATAAAACAGTGTTTATAGCCTAATATAAACACAAGTTGTAGTTGGCCAAATCCTTGAGCAAAGCTTCCAAGTATTTCTTCTTCTTCTCCAAATCGGCTAAGTCATCAGCAGTCAATAAAGAAACATTGCAGCATGTGTCGTACTCTTTTCTAGAAGTTGAGGCTCCTAACTTGGCTTCTTCAACTTCTTTCTCAGCAACTTCTAGAAGGGCTTCTAAGTTCTTCTCTTTTTCACGGAGCTTCTCTAGCTTCTCTTTCATTGTAACTAGGGACTAACGAATAGATGAAACTTCTCTAACCTTCTCTTATCCTTCAATCATGCATTTGTAAGGTGTACCTCAACTTCTGATATTGTAGTCTCCTCAACCTTCTCAGATAAAGTAGATTGCGTCTTGATATATGAAGCAACAAGCTCAAAAAGGGACTCTAGTAGGTTTCTTAAAGGGGAAATATCCACCTCATCCATCCATGGCCTCAAGTATCACTTAGTATTCTCTTCAAGCTCATAGACCTTGTCTGCATCGCTACCTTTCAGCTTATGCTGGATCGAAGTCCAAAGCTTCAAGATAAACTTCTTTCCAATATACAAGACAACTTTCTTTCCATCAAAACAGATGCTGCAATTGTTGGTTGTTCATGCAAATCAGAGCCCAACTTTGCCCTAATTCCATCACGGGAAATGGAAGTTGCCTCTTGATCTGCCTTAGTTGTGGAAGATGATTTATGTGGGTCTGGTCCTGCTATAGACTCACCACTATCTTGTGGCCTTCCTCGTTGCAACGCTCCAATGTTATTTGGCTGGAAAAAAATGTAAGAACACTTTAGCAAAGTCATTTGGCCATGGTTAAGAAAATGAAAAGTGTACGTTTTCTTTTACTCGTTACAAGCTGTTAGTCTTCTTGAAGGGTTATATATGCTTTGGACCTCTATAACTCTTTCTTGGTTAGGACTTTTCCTTTTCCAACATTGATCTCCTTTTCTGCTATCAATCTTCTCTTGGGATAGTCGATTGTTAGAGGCATCAACGATTTCATCGAATGAAATAAGACCTTTGTCAACTAGGGCATGAATCTCTCCTCTTTGAACTTCTTTGTGTAGCATAGGTGCATTGACTATGTTCATCTCAACTACCGTAGACTTTAAAGAAGGAAGCTTATATATCACTAGGACATCATTGTTGCAGTCTTGAAGAATATTTGTGATTGGCTCACCAATATTCATCAAAAAATGTAAGTGGTCTTCAAGAAGGATTTCATGCACCCTTGCCCACCAAGATCTATAGTTAGGCGATGTAAACTTCTTCATGTTGGACCCAAAAGGAGGAAATAATGCCCTTGACTTAGATCTAGTCAATGCACAAATTCGTGCACGTCTTAACCCTTCTTCTGATGATGCCTCACTAGAATGTCGCTCCAAGCGACCAGGGGCATCTTGATAAAAAACAAATTGGCGGGTAAATCGATGATGGCTATAAGGTTCAATAATAAATTTGACTCTGTCCACCAAAGGAAGATAATTCGAGAAAATACTCATAAAGAAATTTAACTCGAACTCGACTGCCTTACCATCGTCATAGTAATGGTACGAATCAGATCTCCGAGGTATCGTCGAAGTCCAAACGATATTTTCTCCATTATGGATATGCTTCATTGCTTCCTCTTTTCCAAAATATCTACCAGCAGCTTCACTAAAAATGCGGCCATAAGAGGAACAACTGGCCTCTTTGCGTACGGGAAATGAGTCTTAAAGTAATGGGCTAACCAACTATACACATAATGGGTTGGAAAGAAAGCTTGGGTAGGATCAAGCAATGAGCACTTTGCAATCGTGTTTAATCCATTATATATTCTAGCTAAGATCGAGACTATAAGGCTAACTCTTCGTTTGCAAGCCAGATGACACGCAATCTTAAAGGTCCCAGGATGAATGAAGTTGCCTTCAAACAAAGGAGCACAAAATTACATAACCAACAAGATAGAAAAGCAGCCAAGTATGTCTCATCTTTCTTGTCACTCATAATATGTCTCATCTTTCTTGTCACCCATAACTCCTAGCTTATGGAATAAGGTTTCTTCAACAATCAACCAATTAACTGCTTCCTCTATGACCGCGGTAGGATTGTGCGTTGATTTCAATCGAGCAAACTTCTTTTCTTTCCTTAATGGAGGCTGAATATACTTTATTGTCTTTCTGCACCAGAACTCAACCCATTTTTTCACAGAAACCTTTGGGTCATTGCTACCTCTCTCTCGGATCCGAAGGAAGGTATCAAACAAATGCTCGCAAATCTGGGAAGAAACCTTCTCCTAATACGTGCATCTAAATTCTTCAACATTTGGAACAACTTCCTCATAAGGAGATCCTGTTATAGGCAGACTGTTGATCTTGCATAAATCACGAAGTGATGTGGATAATTCTCTAGCAGATGTAAGTAATATATTTGTAACAGGGAACCATGCCTTACAGAAAGCATACATAATATTCGTGTTATACGTGAAGAGTGAAGCATATACGACGTTATAAATTCTTGCACCCTGCAGGGTTAGATGACACTTACTTAAGACATCTTCTGCACATTCTAGTAGCCAGGAACATAATGAAATTCACCGCCGAACGAAAAATAATCACCCCAATAAGTTTCCTTGTTAATAATTTGCCGCCTTAGGCATGGTAAGGTATTTGCGACATTTCAAGCATAATGATTAGGGGTGCAAAGTATTCATGTCTTGGGAGGACGACTGTTGTACTGAAAAATAAGGTGGATCCCTCAAAGGTACCCATGAAGTTGTAGCATATTGGCCGACTAGTGGCCTATCAACTAATAACCTCGTCTCCACCTTGCTCTCCTTATGCTCTAAAATAACAAGGTATTGCGAATTGGAGGAAGAAAGTCTTGAGTCTTTGAAGTAAACCACATTTAAACTGCAAAAAGAAGTGTTTATTAACACTTAACTTAGAAGGGTAATATTCATGGTCTTAAATCCATAATATAATATGTCGTATCTCAAAACTAATCCTACCAAGCACGGAAAAAAATCTTTGGCTTAGACGGTGTGATGATCTTTGTCTCAGATAAAGTAAAATCTTTGGTTTAGACGGTGTAATAGTCAATGACTCAAATAAAATGAAATCAAATCTTCAACAAAATAAAATCTTCGGCTTAGACAGTGTAATGGTCTTTGCTTTAGACAAAATAAAGTCTTCGTCTTAGGCAATATAATGGTTTTCGCTTCAGACAAAGTGAAATATTTGTCTCATACTATATAATGGTCATTACCTCAGACAAAATAATTTCTTTGGCTCAGACGGTGTAATGATCTTCACCTCAGACAATAAATTTTTTGGCTCAGACGGTGTAATGGTTTTCGCATTGAATAAAGTAAATTTTTTGGCTTAGGCAGTGTAATGGTCTTCGCCTCAGACAATACAAAGTCTCCAACTTAGACGGTGTAATAGTCTTCGCATCAAATAAAATAAAACTTTTGGCTTAGACGGTGTAATGGTCTTCGCCGGACAAAGTTGAAAGGTTATTTGCATGACAAGCAAAATAATTGAAGTTAAATCCAAAAAAATAAGTCAAGAACAACTGGTAATCAAGTTCACCCCAAGAAAGAGCCCGAGAGCAATGTATTAAGGAAGTCAATTAACTAGACTTATAATTTTGATTGGATTGCAGACAAGTTCAACTTTGGATTATAGCAAGCAACACATGGATGAAAAAAGAAGCATAGTGAATTAAAAAAAAGAGTTTCAGTGAATTTTCACACACAACTTTTGAAATCATAGTTCAATTTTCACACACAATTTTTCACACAATAAAGTCTTTTATTTTTCTTTCTCCGAAAAATATGCATATACCAAGAAAAGAGATTAGTGGTAGTGACTAATCATCCTGACAAAGTAGCCATAAAGCCTCAATATTACATAAACAATATGATATATCTATGAACTTCCCAAAGTCAATCAAAAATGGTGGATACGCAAAGGTGAGGATTTATTCATTTGTAATTTATACACAAAAGAAGTGCACGGATATTCAAAAATGATCCAAGAGACTAATCAATGCACATATTAAAAAAAAATTCAATAGATAAAATCATATTTGAAAAAGAGAAGAAACAGGAACTAAAGTTTGGAATAAAGGAGCAAAGTCCAACAATACGTACGTGATACGTTTTCTTTCAAAAAAATATACAAAATGTACTTGCTATTCTTGGAAAAAATTACCGCAAATTCACATGATTTATTAAAGTTCAAAACAACTTTTATTCATGATGAAAAGTACTGTTTGACTTGCTTTTTAAATAGAACAAATATAAATGAAGTACTACCTCTTGAAGAATAACATATGATTCTTTCTCCCTGAGTTTGCTAATAGAGGAAAAATAAATTCACCGTTAATTGTGTTGATTCTTTCACCTCTTTATATAGGGGCAATGGTATCACTAGCTATAGTGTCCTAGTGAGATGAAAATTATATTGATAAGCCTAAACAATCCTATTCCCATCAAATCTTAAGGATGAAATATTGTTCAGATAAGTTTAAAGGATAAATATTCAATTCCTATTCAAAAATAATTTGTATATTATAAAGTTGGGAAGTAATAGAACTCCACATAAAACTATCCTCAAGCAGTGACAGGACAAAAAATTTATGTGATAAGAAAGAATCCTTGACAATGTTGAATTGCCGTGAATTTCTGTCTTTTGACAAATTCAATAAATGGCCAAAAACTTTTATCCTTAACATAAGGATACAATGCTTCTGTGATGTGAAATTTTAATTGGGTGTTTACGTAAAAATATATATCTAGATTCTTTTCCAAATGGAAGTACATCAAGGTACTGGAGAGGAAGAAAAAAAAAGGATTGAATTCATTTCAAAATTCAAAGATAAATGTTGTGCATATATGACTAATAAATGAACCTTCGTATTACATGGCTTAATTTCCACTCAAATGTTCACGGCCTTTTGAACATAGAATTCACGTATACCATAAATAAGTGAAAGCGTCGTCCTCATGCGGTTCAATCCTAGTCTTGAAACATTAGTATTGGACAAGTCTTGAAGTAGGGGCACTTATAAGCATTTAAATTTTATTGGATTTAAATTCATAAAATTATTTGTACCGTGTTAAATTCAAGACATTAGTCCAAATAAATATTGTGACAAGTAAATTGGGCTAATTATTTAACTTCAATATATGTGTTGGGCTAGTCCATTTAATTGGATTATAAATTAAATGATAAGCCCACTTCAGTAGCCCAAGGTCCAAATGACTAGTAAAAATTACGCGGGGTACCCTATTTGGTCGCCCCTATTTAACTTATACCCGCTTTTTTAAAAACTTTTAACTTTTACCCACTTTTTAAATAACTTCAGCTCCCCTTTCCCTCGCTGAGCTGAAGTTCACTAGTTAAGCTGAAGTTCGCTAGTTATAAAGACAAAACTTCAGCATGCGGGGCTGAAGTTCCTCAGTTACAAAGAAAAAACTTCAGCTCTAGAGCTGAAATTCCCAAGTTATAAAGACAACAACTTCAGCATACAGGGTTGAAGTTCCCCAGTTACAAAGACAAAAGAGAGCTGAAGTTTTGTCTTTGTAAACTGGGGAACTTCAGCCCCGTATGCTGAAGTTTTTGTCTTTATAACTGGGGAACTTCAGCCCCGTATGCTAAAGTTCCCCATTACAAAGACAAAAACTTCAGCTCTAGAGCTAAAGTTCTCCAGTGTAACTGGGGGAACTTCAGCCCCGTATGCTGAAGTTCCCCATTTACAAAGACCTATTTACTAGAGCTGAAGTTCACAAGCTACTTCAGGCCCGTCTACTAGAATGCTGAAGTTTTGCGTGATTGCCTTTGCTACTTCAGTCCCGCATGCTGAAGTTATGCGCAAAAGCGGGTACAAATGCAATTTTTTTTACAAAGCAGGTATAAGTTAAAACGTGGCACAAAAAGTGGCTACGGATGCAAAAGCCCCAAATGACTATTAGCCCATTTTAAAGCCCAGACTCATGTCACGTGTCAAGTGATATGGCAATCCACGACAAACGAACGAGCCAATAAAATCATGCGACGTGTCAAGTGACGTGGCAATCCAAGCCAAATAAATGAGCCAATTAAATCATGCCAAGTGTCTGGATGCTATTGGTAAGTTCAAGCGGACCAATCAAATCGCAGAGCCACACCACTCCCTACAACTATAAATAGAGGTCTTCATAAAGCTAGATGACACCAGAAATGATAAATAGAAGCCAACATACAACTCGTGAATCAAACACCGTAGATTTCTCTACAAGCTACAAATTCAAGAACTCAAGCTACAAGTTCAAGATAAATAATGAAGCTAAATTAAATACCAAGGTGTTCAAGATCAAATTACTTGATCAAGTTCAAATTCAAATTCAAGACCAAGCTTTACAAGCCCTTGAATCAACTTAAAGTCAAGCTCATTAAGATACTTTACATTCTTGAAGAATCAGAGGAACACCATAGAGATTGTAACACTCATAATACTATATTTGTTACGCAATTTTCCAGTTTTAATTATTTATTTTCTCGATGCGAAAAATTGTTGTAACAAGAATAAAATTTAAATAATAATTAAAATGAATATTATATTTTTAAGTAATATTATGCTAAATAAATATGCGTAGTTTTATAACATATACAAAAAACACAGACAAAAATTGAATGAATTTTTACATTCCTATACACTATATGAAATTATATTATCCTCCCTACTCAAGTTTTATTATAATTACATATTATATACCCAATTATCATTTATGTACATTTTAAGGGAATTAATGATAATAATTAGTGTCCTAAAATCACTCTAACGTATCTTCCACCCCCCACGTTTCTCTCTCCACATCCCACCCCCTCCCCACGTATCTTGCACAAGAGAGCAACAATTCCACCATTGACAACCATTAAAAAGTTTTGAAGCTTTGAATTTGAAGTTGGGTTTTTAAAAAAATATTATTTGTTTGAAATGTGTGTTGTTGCAAAGAATTGGAAATTCTCTCTACGTCTCTCTCTATCTGTCAATCCCTAATTTCAGTAATGTAAAGCAAAGAAAAAGAGAGCAGCAATTCCACCATTGACAACCATTAAAAAGCTTTGAAGCTTTGAATTCGAATTTGAGTTTTCAAAAACCATTATTTACTTGGATTGAGTGTTGTTGCAAACAATAGATAATATAATTTGGAATTTATATCTTAATTTTGAGGGAGTTCGGGTGAAGATTAGACATGATTTTGGCTAAATTTCATATTGAAACTCAAAGAAGAAGAAGACATGACATACATTATACTTAAAAAATTGTAGAAAAATTATATTCTCTTGTTTTTATATATATATATATATAAACTATTGTATGAAAATTGAACAATATTGTATAAAAATTGTATTTACGTGGTAAGATATTGTAGTTGTATATAACTGGGTAGAAATAATGTATGAAAGTTGTAGATAAGTTGTATAATATAAAATTAGTTGTATGAAATTTATTTTTACTATGTATAAATCAGATACAAAATATATAAAAGACATGTTGTATAAAATTGTATTTAAATGGTATGATATTATACAAAATATAATGCATTATGTTTGAGAATTGTACTAACTCTAGTCAAGCAGTGATGGCAAATCATATATGTATCGTTGATAGTCGCATGGCAGTGTGCATTGAGTTTAATGTTTGTACTTAATTTTATTTAACAGTGATGAGATACCATCATGCACAACATGGTGGTGTTGCGCTTTACGTTTAAGAATTTTTTTCTTAGTTTAATTGAACAATGATGAGATATCGTCATTTTGTGATAATTGTTTACTTCAATGCCGCGTGTTCTGTGCATTGAGTGAAAGATTTGTGCTTATTAGTGAAACAATTGTGGAATATCATGCTTTGGCAGGTTTCTACTGGGGACCAGACAAATTATTTTGGAAACAAAGGATGGACGAACTACTTAGGCATCAAGATCTATAGCTTCTGCCAAGATACGGGGAGAAAGAGAGAATCCGGAGAAGGGAAGAGAAATGAGAGGAAAAAAAGAAGAAGGGTGCAACTAAATTCCTTGATGAAGATACAAATAATGGATTGAGAGTTTTTAAGGTGAATTGTATAGATTTTTTAAATAAAATTTATTTATGACGAGTAATTAATTAAATATAAATATTAAGGGTAATAAAATTTCCAAAAGTGAATATGGAAAAGGCCGGAGCAATTTTGGAGTGAATTATGTTCCAAGCCCAACTATAAACGGAAGAAAATCAAAGTCCAGTCGTCGTCAACAATTCACATTTATCCCAAGTCGTAAGAGAGTAAAAGATTAATACTAATGGCGACTTCCGCTTTCTGTCAGTGCAATCTTGTACCTCGTACAACAACTGTAAATCCCACACAACTGCACTCTCCTCGTTACTCTTTCCTCAGACAACGCGTAAACTCTTCACCTGCACTATCATTCACCCAATCTCAAGGTCAAACGCTAATCTTCTCCTATTTATTTCAAAAATTAATTTAATGTTCTTTGGTTTTTATTTAAGATTCTTTGAATTTAATTAGGTTTAGGGTCTGCAATTGAGAGACATTGCGACCGGTCGGATCTGTTTCAAACATGTGCTGCTCGTCAGTTGACTGGTTCTGTTACCTCTGCCAAAGGCCATCGTTTTGCTGTTGTCAGTGTTTCTCCTGTTTTACCCTTTCCTCTGCATTTCATTTTATGTGGTATTCTTTGGCTAGACGCTTAATTTAAGCTATGACTGGCCTTAAATTATACTCCCTCCTTCCCCATTTATCTGAATTAAAGAAGACTTTGAATTTTGTGGTTTAAAACAAGTGAGAGCATTTTTTGTGGTAAAGTGAGAATATTTGTCATTCTTTTTGGGATTTAAGGAGTATACAGTAAAAGAAAATACTCCATCTGTCCTATTTTAAATGGAAGTCTTTCTTGTTTAGTCTGTCTAAACAGATTGATACCTTTTGTTTCTAGAGGTTGCCTAATATTTAACATCTCAAATTTGCCATCCGTCTGATGACATGACTTGTTTGCACCTCACTTAATATAAAAGCTAGTTTTTTTAGTACAGGAGAGAAAGAAGAAGGGACATGTGATAGTTTTACTCTCTCTTGTATAATTATTAGTCTCATTTAATTATTAGCAGTAAGGAAAGTTTCGGTAGATATATATATATATATATATATATATAAAAGGTCTTTCGTTTTTTTAAACTTTGTGTCTAGTCAAATGTTGTCACATGAAATGGGACGGAGGAAATGAAACATAAAAGTAACTTAGTGTTTGCTGATCTTCATGCTATGTTAATTATTAAGGGCAAATTGAAATGTTAAAGAAAAAAAAAGAGTATTCAAAAGTAGAAGTATGTCAATCATTTTGGAATAGATTAAAAAAGGAAAGATTGCCATGTAAAATGTAAAAAAGGGAATAGTAGTTTAAAGTAATGATTTTTCAATTGCAAGAATTAACGGTTTCATTTGAAGAAATAGTGAAAGTCAATTGATACAATTTGGGTTTGGTTTATAGTTTTGTTATGATTTTGGTTTTACTTGAAGTCATGTTGCAGTTGTCATTTTCATCAGCAATTCCCTTATTGTGTACTATTGGAATTGACTGGTCATCCGTTGGTTTTAAAGGTGGTTGCACGTTTCAATGATCTTATCACCAAGAAGCTTTTGGAGGGAGCTTTGGACACTTTCAAGAATTACTCGGTTAGAGAGGAAGATATTGATGTACGTTTTCGACATCTAATCGTCCCCTCCCCAAACCGCTTTTATTTCCTTAACTTCTTTTGTCAACTGCTACTTATCAAATAGAAAACAGCCTTAGTTATTCCAAATATGAAATACATTGGCTCCTAATTTTAAAAATCTTAACATAGATTTGAATAGTAATATGGTGCAAACTTGGCTGATATTTTATGCACTTCTACTGCGCTTGGTAACACAGGGTTTAAAATATTCAATGGTTATGCGGCTAGCTCCCCACTTGAGGGATTATACTGGGCATGTTGTTGTTCTAATAGTTATGCGGCTAGCAGACTAGACGTCCAACTAAATGTATTATGTCTATTTACTAAATAAGTTTTGTTGTTTTACAAGAACATGGTATTTATTCTCCAAATGGCTTCATCCTAGTGTGGAGTCGATGAAGACTAAGTGTACTCCCATTCTCCTCTTTCTCGCAATATACTTCCATGTCTGATTGCTGCGTCATCGCTCAATAGAAGCATTCCCTAATGTTTTTTTCTTCAAGTATTGACTTGATGGGTAGCTGATGGATATGACAACCAGGCTGGCCTTCTGTGTTCCAGTGAAGCACTTTTAAATAGTTTAGATATAAATCCATCAATTAGAAAGATTTTTTTCTTTTTGGAAGCACTCTAAATGATTAAGACACGTGCAGATCCCCTTCAGTGTGAATATACAGGGAGAAGATGACTGGCTCACATTCGAGATAAATGAGATGATCACAATCAGAAGTAGGTTAAATCCAAAAGAATGGGAATGAAAAATAATGGTCACATGATTATGCTGCTCAGGTGGGTGCATTTTGTATAAGCACCACTTTAGTTAAAATAAATGAAGAAGTAAAGCAAGACAATTTTGCATGGCTTCAAGGACTTGCTGTAATTTCCAGAAAGGGTCCGCTTTGCATGATAAATCTGAATGAGAGATTGATTGCTACATAAAACCCCTCTACGGCATGCTATACTAGAGCTTAGCGATTTACTTTGGGTTAATGGCACTTTTATGTTTTGGAAGATGTTGTATCAGAAGATCGAAAACAGAATAAGGCATGGTAAAAAGTTGTCTCTTCCATTTCATGGCATCATCTAGTTCTGAATTTGACCTCATAATGCAGGTTGTGTGGGTTCCTGGCTGTTTTGAAATCGGCGTGGTTGCGCAACAGCTTGGAAAGTCGCAGAAATATCAAGCAATACTCTGTATTGGGGCTGTGGTAAGGTCACTTCAGAAGTTCAGGTCACCTTGTTTTTTTTCCTCCTATGTTACTTGCTTACTCCGACTCTCTTTCATTTGATGGTCTTTTTGTAGATTGTTTATGGAAATATGGATGATTAAAGTTAGATGTTTTAGTTACCCTTTCGGTTTATTATGCGTTGGCTGTGTGTTATATGTTCATTGATTTTTCTTTGGTTCGCATCGTTGTATAAGTGAGCTGATCTTTAGAGTTCCAAAAGGGGAAGCAGCTTAGAGTTTGATGAGAATAAGGTTAGCAGAGAGATTGAAAAGGCTCTTTTGACAAATCGACAAAATTATTAGATGCAGAAAGTTATTGAGCTTTAGATTCCGGACTGAAGATATGCTTGAATTCATTAAATGGGGAAATATTTTTAATCATTTTCGTATATGTGAGGGAAGGAAAATCTTAGGATTCAGGTCAGTGTCTTCTAATTTTTTCTTTGTTGGACTTGTGATCTTTCTGGTCAAAAGCTTAGATGTTTTAATTGGAAATAGTTGGGGAGGCATCTGTGAATTTAGTGCCTTATGCTGAAGTAAACTCATCCCAACATACTCATAAGCGTCTGGCATAGGAAAAAGTAATATAAAGCTAAGACTCTGAACATTTCAAACCTGAAAGAAAGAAAAAGATACATCAGACAGACAAGAGATTGAAACGCCTTCTGTTTCACCACTTATTTCTGTAAATCAAATGGCCATCTTTCTGCTTTTTTTGTTTGTCCGAATCATCATCTGATATTTACTCTTTTCTTGCTTGCAATGTGAACCGTTGTCTTTAATTTTTCTTTTGTGTTTTGTGGCTAGTAGATCAGAGGTGATACGTCTCACTATGATGCTGTCGTTAATGCTGCCACATCCGGAGTACTTTCAGCAGGTCTAAATTCTGGTGAGATAACATACTCCATTGTAGTCCACATGAGCAATAATCATTCTGCTAATGTTTAATCTTTTTGCAACTCTTCCGAAGTACTATTGATAATAAGATTTTGGAACATAGTTTGAGCTTCCAATGTAATATCTGGAATTAAATATGATGGTTGAATTAGAGGAGTGTCACAGGAGTATTGTCCGACAAAGTGAAAGGCAAGCTCTATAGAACGGTTGTGAGATTAACAATGTTATATGGGATTGTTGGGCTTCTAATGTGCAACATATCCACAAGATGAATGTGTTAGTGTGGATATTCAGACATACAAGATTGATAAGATTAGAAAAGATAACCGGCAAAGGTGTAAGTACACATGAAAGTAGGCTGTCTTTGGTCCTCAAAGGGATGACTGTGTGGTTGAGGCATAGTAGAACAACTTGAAAATCTATGTTTGAATCCTACTTAAGAACTATGTGTGAGTTCATTTGCTCTACTCTTGGTGTCATATTTACTCGGTAGTTGTGCTTCTGAGCAGTATAATAGGCTGCCCGATGAATTAATCGAGGTGCAAGGTGGTTTGGATACCTCCATTATTTATTAAAAAAAGGTACAAAAATGGTTGACATAAACCTCCATATATACCCGTTCATAGATGTGACAGTATAATGATAAAGGTGATAAACCTGAAATAACATGGAGTAAAGATAAAATTGGTTCTTGGTTGAGAATTATATATGCTGGAGCCTTTTGGAAAAAGTAGTATATATGCTGCAGAAAAATCTACATCTTCCGTCAATTTTCCCAATAACTTTAGTTCTTTAGAATTTATATACCCTTCAACTATTGCAATTTTTATTTTTTCGTTTGGCTGATCAAACTAAAATCTCCCTTATGTAATGAGTTGCAGGTACTCCTTGCATATTTGGTGTTTTGACATGTGATACCTTGGAGCAGGTAAGCAATCGTCGTTATACACGAGCATATTAATACTGGTGTATTGGTCAGACACTTGAAGTGTCATTTTTTTTTTACTTTGGATTCATCTTACTGTCATCTCTTATCAAATAGCAGCCTGGAAATGAGGTTTTCTATGAATTGTATGCTTCCAATGTAAGTTCTAACTATTTTTAGAGGTCAATTATCATAATTGTCCTAAATAAGTCTTTTCTAACATATTTATGTAACTACGATTAAAACTCTGTATTATTTTATGCTATTTTTTTCACGATAACTATAGTAACGAAAGAAAAGGCAAAAACAAAGCAAAAGGGAACCCTGTGTTCATTGTCCAAGTGCCACCTTAGAATATGGCATCAGACTACTCAGTTCTGGCAGCGAGATTGTTTTTTCTTTAACAGGCCAACTGCAGTTCCTAATACCGCAAGAGAACTTCTAGAAAAGAAATTGGAAACACTATTCAATGAGGTGTTCTAGCTTCTTTCTCCATTGTATAAACTGTGGTTGGAGTAAGGAATTCACTAACAGCATGATCTAGCTGAGAGGTTATAGCTTGTAGCCTTGTACAGCGAGATAAAGGAGTTCGAATTTGGAGAGCTCATTGTTGTTCCCTTTTACTCTCACCAGACCCCACTGGGATTTTACTGGGTCGTTGTTGTTGTTCCCTTTACTTTATTAGAGATAACGTACAACTACCAATATTGGACTTGATGCTTTAATAGCTTTACTATACTCTAGTTTTGGTCCCAAACACTTGTTTATACAATTTTCTACCTTCACTTGTACAAAGAAATACTAGTATAAGCCTCAAGGTTCTTTTGCTTTACTTCATTTTTGGTGTTCTTTGCTATTCTGAGTACCTTGCTAGTGTGCTTGTTTCAGCTATAATTTATTCTTGTTTATCAAATATGCTAGGAAAAAATAAAAGTTATTCAAAGTAGGATAAACCCAAAGTTATGCTCCTATATTCAACATTTTTTGATGTCATAGTTATATTTGATAGTGGCTGTTCATTTTTAAGAATTTGTATTAACATATACTCCATGTAGTATACTCTCCATGGAACTATATCTACAATATTCTTCTTGGCTGTGTGAATCTATCTTTCTCATGTTGCATCATGTATTCTGAGAAACCCCGTAATTAAATGCAGGCTTTCAATCGCGTCGGTGGGAAGGCTGGGAATAAAGGTGCCGAAACAGCGTTGACAGCTGTAAGTTGCCTGTGATTGTGTGATGATTATATTTTATCTTCAAAACTAGTTCAACCATGTCTGATTCTGCTCAAATTTGCCTGCCTTATTATGTGATAAAAGGTTCTAGACTAATAAAACTTATGCAAAAGGGAACTTATAGCCTGTTTGGCCAAGCTTCTCAAGAGGCCAAAAGTGCTTTTTTTTCAAAAAGCACTTTTTTCCCCTAACTTAGGTGTTTGGCCAAGCTTTTTTGTGCTTTTGGGAAGAAGCAGAAGCAAATTTTGAGAAGCGGAAAAAAGTAGCTTCTTCCCAAAAGCAGAAGCAGTTTTGACTTTTCTTCTTACCAAAAATACCCTTAACAAAATATAGTATATATCAACATAACCGTAAACCTAATACTTAGGATATTAATGTATAAATATTTCTTATTATTTTTAGGATAGCTTTCTAATATATAGTGACTTTAGGGGTGAATGTTTTTATATTTGTTTAATGATTTTGATATATTTAACTTATATTAAAAGAATTAAGTACTTTTAAATTTTATTTTCATATTTTACTTGAATAAAATGAAAAGATTTAATTATTGCTTGTAATAACAAAATTTTGAGATTATTTATTTACTTATAATATTAACTATTAAGTAAATATATTCATGTCCTTATTCGTAATTTGACACTTAAAAGCACTTTCTGAAAAGCTTGGTCAAACACAAATTATTGCTCAAAAGTGCTTTTCAGAGTTATTAGCCAAACACAAACTGCTTCTCTCTAAAAGTACTTTTTTCAAAAGCACTTTTCAAAATAAGCTGATTTCTCTAGCTTGGCCAAACATGCTATTATTGTCATTAATTATTGAAACTTAAACATCACTTTTGATACTTTCGAAGTTAAAGAAAGAACAGTCTTCGAATTTAAGACATGTTAAAATTTTGGTCCAAAGTTCAAGAACCTTAGATGTTCCAACTATGTTGCTTAGATCCTCCAAAAGTGCGGCTATATTGGTGTCGGATCCGACTGGTTCGGCTGGCATTGTTGGAGGATCCAAGGAAACATAGTGTTTCGAATAATCTAAATGTAAGACACCATATTAAGAAATTTTATGGGGGATTTTGATATTTAAGGTGACGATTAAGAGGGAGGAAATTGATTTATCAGATGGATTCAATATAAAAAAAAAAGATATTTGTTACCCTCAAGTGCCTGGTTAAAGGCCAGAAATTCAGGGAGGAGGTAAGACTTTTACCCTCTTTGTGAACTTTTGGACTGTAATACACTTGCATATGCAAAGTTAAATCTTCAAGATCTTTGAAACTGTGACAATATTTGGTTCGAAATGAAGAGTGAGCTCAGTTTCAGCCATGTACCACTCCTTAGTTTGAAGTGGAAGTCAGATTAAGGTGGGTAAAGAAAGTGAAGAAAATAGAGTTTTGACATTCAAAACTGTTTGGTTCATCTAGGAGCCTAGGTTCTATTTGCACTTAATGACTGATATTGGATACTTATGTTGTGCGCTTTATGTTCCAGATTGAGATGGCGTCTTTGTTTGAACACCACTTAAAGGCTTAAGAGGTGGAGGAGGCCCTTCTTACGAGCTCATGTTTAACCGCAAGGATGAATGTTGTGATTCTTACCTTTAAAAAGAAACTTGTTCCCCTCACCATCTGAAGTAGCTGCTCAGACTAATAAGGTCAGACATCTGGTTTGATTGAACCAAGCTATTTTGCAGAAAAAGAAGATCCTCTTCCTTCCTCGCCTACTCTTTGCCGCTGCCTGTAATCCCTCTAAAAGTTTGTGGAGAAAACAATCTTGGACAAAGCTGCACTTGTTTCAAATTTTCTTTCTGCTGAATTTATAGACGTTAAATTGGTTCAATGTGAATTGGAGCTTCCGAATTGATTTGATCTCTCCCACCTCCTACGCAGAAATAGGAGAAAAAAAGGTAATAAACAAAATGAGACAGTCGACATGTTTTTCCGTTTTGTTATTACTAAAATTTCGAATCTTTTTATGGTATGCTACTACACTGTTGTATCTTGATTATGACGATCTTCCTATAGTGTATAGTAAAACTTAATTAGTTGTAAAAGATTTTCTAAATGAAGACAGTAAAACTCAGCTCATCCTCTGAATGAAGTAGGAACAAAGTGCATTGAAATAAGAATTTTGACATTTTTCTCGTACAAGTTAACTCACCCTTTGATTCACATTCACTTCTCCACTGTTGGTTTATTCGTATGAATCACTGCTGCTCCTGTAAATGCCAATCCTTCAGAGGGAATTAACGGTTCAAAATTGAAAATTTGCATATCGGATAAGTATTATTTATGACAATTCGTTTTCTTTGCAATCACGAACCAAGTTACTCATAATTCAAAAAATATATATATCCATTGCATTTGGGAACTTTAGGTGTAAATTATAATTTGCCTGGTCCTAATTATTGTGATAGTAAATAAACTGAAAGCATGGAAATAGAAAGATGCAAAATCTTTGGCAATAAAAGGTTAGATAGCAATTCCAATGATAAACCTTAAATCACCCAATAAATTGTAACTGCTGTCTCTAAACCGCTGAAAACATGAATGAATACTATAATTCTTCCCTTTAGTTTAGTTTTTCTTCTGTTGGTGTATAGTGACAAAAATTCGATGAGACATTATGATAGTCCATAAATTAAGATGTATAAGGTGTGACAAAATTTTTGCAGGCAACTCCACACGGGGGTGGCACAAGACAATTGTCCCTAGCCGACCAACTTCCCTCTAGACATAGTATATCATGCCAACTTCAATAAGACTAATGTGAGGAATGTTAAGTACCACAGCAGTACCCCTGCAGTTCTTGCGCAGAAATGTGTATCCAACGTCAACAGCAAGTTTCTTCCAGAAAGAGGACGATCTCCTTGCCTTCACATATGAGTGCCCCATCATATATGCAACCCCTGCCTCCTTTGCTTGAACCAAATCTAGAAGCTCATCCCTAACTTCAGGATTCTCTGGCAAGTTAAACCTGACTCGTCGTCTCCTGACTTCTGGGTTCTCATCTTCATAGGAAGATCTAAGACTCTGAAGTGTCTGCGACTTGCTGCTTTGAATGGAGCTACACGTAACAAAATCCTCGTCTGAGATGATTAATGGTGAGCTCGACTGTAGAGTTCTCGTGCTTATAACTGCCATCCTCCCATCAAGAGATGGACTCTCGGAGCTCGACAATTGTGGTTCCACAGCTTCCATTTGGATGAACTCTGCTAGACTTTGGATGAGAAGGTCCTCAAAGTTCCCATCATCTTGCTGTGCGTCCTTGTAACCATATCGTACAATGCAACGATACATACGATATTCTCTTGGACCTACTCGACCAATGAGGAAGCGTTCATCAGATGAGACATGGGGTACAGGAACAGATTTGACACATACAAACACCAGCACATTGTGAAATGCAGGGAGATTTGTGACAAAGTGAGAGAAGATAGGTGGAACTCCTGTTACCAATTCAGAGTATATTAGCCCTATCCCAGGGACACGGACAATACCAAGGCTGGGACCCAAGCCAAGGAGCCATTTCAATGGAACTTTGTTGTGCAGGTCATACTTGTACTTCTTCCGAGTTCCATAGTGCCAGACAAGCATGACAGCTAAGAGAACAAGAGAGAACAAAAGGGAGACCCATCCTCCCTGTGGAGCCTTAATGACTGCAGAAGACAGGTAGAGACCTTCGATGAACCAGAAGAAGAGGAGAAAGGAAGTGGCAAATACTGTGTTTCTCTGCCAGACAAAGATTATGACAAGCGCCATGAGGAATGTCGTGATAAACATAACTGTCATGCAAGATAGCCCTGAAAGGAAAAAAAACGGTTCTAAGAAAATCTAAATTAAGAGTTATAGAAAGGCTTGAATTTAAAAAAAATTAATTTGACTATAAAAGGCAAGCTGGACTTCTTTTGATCTGCAGTAATGCAGATGGAAAATCCTTCGTACTTTCCACAAGGGGATACCCTCTATACTGTGTCTGAGGAAAATAGATTTTTCTTCTCCATGTCATCCAATTAGAGATTCCTCCTTGTTCACCATTTATCCTTTCAGTTCCATCGTTCTTTTCTCTTTGCAAGAAAACTTCTTCACTGGATGTATGCAAATCCTCCAGCATAGGGTTTAAAGAAAGATGGGTAGGCACTAGGGAAAAGGAGCAGAATTATGTAAACCAATCTGGTTCTATAGAGAAAAATTGGTAGGGAGACTTGCTTGATAATTTCAGATCCAGCACAATGACGGGCTGAAACGATGAATTGTCCATGGTATTCTTTTTAACACGGGATTCCAAGCATACTACTTTAAAGGTTAAAGATGGACTTGAAAGATTCAGCTGCTTTAGTAGGCAAATAGTTGAGGGGAAGACATTAAGGAGATGGTAGCTCTATTTTCTATCTGAATGAAATGTTTTTCTTCTAGGACAAAAAAAAACTAGTCTCATATAGGGATATTTAGAGCAACTAAGACATCTTTAGCACACAAAAAGGTTTACCGTATGCATTTCCAATTAAAGTTGTATCTTGGAACCCTACAGCCACAACTAAAGTAAGAATCATCAGGATCCAATTTATTTCTGGTACATAGATCTGCCCTTTATGCTTTGAGGTATGGACAATCTTGATCCGTGGGAAGCAACCTAGTGCATTACATTGCTTGACAATTGAGAATGTGGCTGTGATGATAGATTGGCTGCCAACAATGGCTGCAAGGGTTGCAATAACAAAAACGGGCCAGTATACTTTATCTGCATGGATAGCAAAGGTCAGCAGTTAGGATTGATTTGATTTCACCAATAATCCTGGAACATTAAGCTTTAAAAAGAAGAACTAACCAGGTATTGAACTATAGAAGCTGTTTGGAAGGGAATCTATGTTTTTGGACAGAAAAGCAGCTTGACCCATGTACTGTATCACCAAGCATGGATACACGACAAATGCAAATGTAATCTGTGCAGGACCGGAAAAAATTCAGATAGACATGGTGTAAGTTCCAGGAATCCCCAATCAGTTTACTAGTCTGTTGAACAATATGATGCAGAAAAAATGAAAACCATGGGCAATATAGTCTGCCACCCACCAGGAAGCTCAGGTTATAGACACATTCCATTAAATAAGAACTTTTGGCTGCATTTGCGTATGCTATTTCCTATGACTTTGCTAAATACAAGTTTAAACTCTTACACTGGAAGTTACCTCCAGTGGATTTCAAACTCAATTCAGATGTATTATTTGAATCACCTCCTGTGATTAAGAAGATGAAATAAAACAAAAATGTTACCCTTGATCCTTGTAAAAATTGTTTGTTTCAAACTGGAGTTTCAAAATTTGAAGTTGCAAATTGTTGTGGGGACGTACAATCCATTAAATGCAACCTAGAGCACATTCTCACCCCACTACTTCCCCCATACAACTGTTCAAATCCAGCTACTCAGGATTTTCCAGGAAAGGCATATATGGTGGCCTAAATAGAGAGTAAGAGCATAAAGTTTCCATGAACTACAGCTTAATCTAGTCCGCTGCAGAAAACAGTTTGACTTACCCTCATGGAGAAGGCAGAGAAATGACCAAGCTCTGCATACATTGCTTCAGTACCTGATGATTGAAAAGGAATAGAATCAGATCCAAGTTCTAGTACTAGATTTTTATCTCAGCCTCATTCAGCAAAAAATGTCTTCACAAACAACTTTGAATTCTGAAAGACTACTATGTTTTCTTGTATAAAGAATTACTGAGTTAACAGATAATACATTACATATACCTGCAACAGAGAGGAGGACACCTCCGAGAGAAATCCAACCATCTTTTCCCGTCTCCCTGAAAAACTTGACGATATAATAGGGTGAAAGAGCAGCCACAACTTTGGGATTCCAAACAACGGTGTTGTACAAACCAATGATCATAATTGATATCAACCAGATGATCACTATTGGTGCAAACAAAAACCCAACCCTGTGGGTTCCAGAATGCTGTAAAGCAAACAGGCCAACCAATATAATGCAAGAAAGAAACAGCACTCCATCTACAATAAGAGATAGTTTGATGGTCAATGCCATTGCTGAAGTCTCATGTTGACTGATTGAAGTCATCAAAAATTAACAAATGGGTAAATCACGAAAAAGTTACCATGAGATAGGTGTTCTGCAGCAGCCTTTATTCCTGACATTGATGATATAACTGCCACATTGAAAAGGTATCCTAATTAAAAAATATACTCAAATCGGCTGAACGTTACAGGACTTCAAGCATCTAATGGGCCACATCAACACTGACACCATATTCATAATTTGTTATCTATAATTGTCCCATTGAGCAAGAAATCAACTCATTGAGAAAAAATTATAGCTTGTAAATAACATAGTCACACAAGCTAATACCACATAAAATGATACTAGTAGCTACAATTAAAATTTCTACCTGACATTGCAGGTGTCAGAACACCATCACCTATGACCATACACGCCCCCAATAGTACGATAATAAGCAGTACTGTACGTGACTTTTTATGCTTCTCAAGAAATCTCTTCAACTGTAAACATGATGTCGACTGCCCAGAGTAGCCATATCTGTAAGCAGATAGCTCCTCATCAGCTGCTTGTTGGTTGGGAAGGAGACTAAACTTTGCATGTCTACAGAGCAGAGAGTAAAGAGCAAATGAACCACCTGGATGTATGTAAGTGTATTTGTTATAGACAATCAGTTATACGAGTTCTTCCACAAGCATTGACTTAGAGTCTATTTTTAACATACCTTCACCATTATCATCTGCACTCAATATGATAAATACATATTTGAGCAAAGGAATGAGTGTTATTGTCCAGAAGATCAATGAAAATGCACCAAATATTGCTTCCGGAGTCTGATAATCTTGCAACTTCCCGTCAAATATGCTCCTATAGACATAAAGTGGTGAAGTGCTCAAATCTCCATATACCACCCCAAGACTTTGGTATGCCAAAACTAGATTCCTGGAAATATTCAGCAAAGGATACTGCAAAGCAGAATATAAGACGTGAGCTAGTTACACAATCAGTAGTCAACTAGCCACACAAATTTGAGTTAGTTAATGCTTCTCTCCCATATGTTCTTTCCTACTCATTGTTCCCGCACCACTCCTATTTGTTAATCTTCATTTTAATAACTATCTTGAAGTCCAAGTCACTTCAATCCTTGATTGACAAAAGAATCAGCACATAACCCACCATTAAAGTCAATGACACAAACAAACTCAGTATTAAAGACTGTTAAGATAAAAGCCTCAGAAAGTTCTTTTCTTTTTTTTTAAAAAAAAAGCGAGCTTTTCCACGGAAAAAGGAGAGACTATCCACCTTTGACGGCAACTTCCATTTTCTCCTTTCCTGTAGAGTTTGTCCACTTTGCGCCTCTTTTCCAACCGTATCAGTTGATTCCTGGCGCCCACCTGCAGCAGATGAAGGCGGATGCTCCAAACTATCTTCCTCATGATTGATACCAACTTGATACATCTATACAACAAACTTTGTCAAACTCTTTTGTTTTGCAAATAGAGAAAAGAAACAAGACAACTTGGTTGTCACAAAAATAAAGTGCAAAAAACGCAAAGAACCAGAGGAGTAGGTCAGCATCTGACAGAATTAGGATTTAAACGCTATGAGTTAAAGAAAAAACATATTTAATCATATTACATACACTTGTTGTCTTAATACATATCTAGAGTTCAAGTATAAACCCATGCGTTCAATCAGCTAGTGGTCAGAACCAGGAAACGATATTACATCTAAGATGTCAATAATTTGTAAGTTTAGTAGTTACAATGAAATACGAGAGACGACGGGATTTGATGAAAGATTAAGCTATTAGCAAAGCGCATTGACTGAAGGATTTGTCCAGAAGCTCAGATACAATGCAATTTTGATTGAAAGCCTCTACAACAACAACAACAACAACAATAACAATAACAAACCTAGTATAATCCCACAAGTGGGGTCTAGGGAGGGTAGTGTATACGCAGACCTTACTCCTACCTTGTGAAGGTAGAGGGGCTGTTTCCGATAGACCCTCGATGGCAACAAAATTAACAAACTTTTATCAAGTGCAACAAGCATATTTCGTCTGCTCTTTTATAACACGTATTTAGCAAGACACAGAGTTTACCTTAGTGTAATAATCGAGTTGCTCGCATGGCCCGAGACCACCGTCATAAAAATAAATTATGTATAAGGTACATGAGAAGTTGTTTAACAATGAAAACATCATACTAGAAAAATTAAAAATTTGAATTCTCGAAAGCTGAAAAATGTATAGAAATGAAACAATGTGGATTCTTTTGAAACGCCTAAATGTTAAACAATGTCTATAAACAGAAACAAAGATATTAATAACGAAAAAACTATCAGCAATTGATAAAAGAACAACATTACAAAATAAAGTAACAAAATTCAAACTCAATTAAAAAAATCTAGATTTAAGTAAAAGCGCGCAAGGTGTGAGATAGGAGGAAAAACGAACTTTTGGCGGATGACAATGACGGAGAAGGACTAGGGGTGGAGGAGAACCGCGGCGTTGGCGGTGATGTTTACCTCTGTGTTTTTACGTTTTATATATGTATATATGTATATATATATAGGAAACATGATACATGAAAATGATGTGAGGAAGAAGAAAGGAGAAGGAGAGGATTGCAGAAATCTTCTGCCAACAGCGGATCTTCCTTCTTCCTCTTTCATCTGGATTTTCATTCAGCCAAATTACATCATATTATATTATGTGGAAATGGCTCAAACCATTTGTTCTTCGGACGTTTTTTGGAAAAAATTGTGCAAAAAAAATAAATGCGTTTAACATAACCTGTTAATTTACCATAATGTAATAAAATAATCAACCATAAGAACACAATATAATACATGTTGTTTTATTTTAAGTGACATTATTGCTCTTTTTAGTCCGTTAAATAATATACATCTCTATATATAAAGTTTTCATGTCCAATCAAGTACCAGAAATATAAAATAGTACTTTAACACGAATGAAGTAATTAGTTATAATTAAGTAATTAATATTATCCAGAAAACACATATCATTGACATTGTTGTCTTGGTATATGAATTTGAAACAATAATGTGTGCACTTTATGATAATTTTTTTTTGTAACGAGCCGATCGGTCGTTTTGAGCTCTAGCACGTCCTTCAACGGTTTGAGGCCTTGAGAAGTTTCACTTCAGGTATTAGGACTTGCACATGTGGTCGAAATTTAATTTCGGAAAGTGCGGAGTTGATTTGGAAAGAAAATTCTCATTTCGTAATCTTTAAGTTGGAAGAATTGACTAAGGTTGGACTTTTGAGTAAACGATCTCGGAATCGGGATTTGAAGATTCCAACAGGTTCGTATGATGATTGCAGACTTGGGCGTATGTCCAGACCGAGTTTTGGATGTCCAGGGAGCGTTACGACACTTATTGTGGAAAGTTGACATTTTGGAAGAATTTTATAAATATGGGTTGAAGTGTATTTTAATGTTATCGATGTCCGTTTGGAAATTCGAGTCTCAGAATAGTTTCATATGGTGATTATGGTCTTAGGAGCGCGTCCGGATGTGGATTTGGAGGTCTGTAGGTCATTTGGAGAAAGTTGGGAGTTGGAGGTTTTTCGGAGGTTTGACCAGGAGTGGACTTTTTGGCATCGGGGTCGAATTCCGATTTCGGAAGTCGGAGTAGGACCGTAATGTCAAATGTGACTTGTGTGCAAAATTTGAGGTCAATCGGACGTGATTTTGATAGGTTTCAGCATCGAATGTGGAAGTTAGGCGTTCAATGGATCATTAAGCTTGAATCATGCGCAACTTGTAGATTTGAAGTTGTTTGATGTGATTTGAGGCCTCGAGCAAGTTTGTTTTATGTCATGAGACTAGTTGGTGTGATTGGACGGGGTCCCGGAAGCCTCGGGTGTGTTTCGTGTGGTTCCGGGCCAATTTCGGTTGAGTTGTTATTGCTGGTGTTGTTCTTCACGAACGCGAAGGGCCTCACGCGTTCGCAAAGAAGGAGGTTGGGCAGGGCCCTTTTTGTTCTATGCGTTCGTGAGTAGGAAGACGCATTCGCGAAGGGCTAGGTGGTAAAGCTTCGCGTTCGCGGGCCCTGTCTCGCGTTCACGTAGAGCAACTGGGGGCTGGGGCAGATTGTGCTTCTCGAACGCAAAGGTCTTACCGCGTTCGGGATGAAGGATTTCTGGGCGTGGGCTTGCTGAGCCTCGCGAACGCGAGAGTGGTGCCGTGTTCGAATGGTCGTCTGGGCAGTGTATAAGTTGCAAGAAACGGGTTTTGGCTCCTTTTATCTCAAATCTTCCATTGGAGCCGAGCTTGGGGCGATCTTTTAAGGGGCTATTTCATCATCCTCCACTAGGTAAGTAATTCCTTCACATTTCAAGTTAAATACATGAACCAAATATGGACTTGAGCATGAAAATTTGTGAAAATTGTGAGATTATGAAGAAAATCTAGAAATTGATATTTTCGGATTTTGGCCACGAATTTGGGCATGGAATTTGGAATAAATTATATATTGGAGTTAGCAATGTTATGGGTAATGTTTATCTTCGAAAAATTTCGGAATCTGTGCACGCGGGCTTGAGGACTGGCTGTCTACTTTTCGAGCGGAGTTGGAAATTTATTTAAATTGACTGATTATAGGTATTAGAGTATATTTTGACTGGCTTGCACCTTATTTGACTAGTTTTGGATCGAAGAACGCCGGTTTGAGGTGTTAGAGCGGTATTGGAGCCGGTTACGGAACTTCGGAGCGAGGCAAGTCTCATGTCTAACTCTGTGAAGGGGAAACTATCCCCTAGGTGTTGTAATTGATATGTGCTACTTGTTGCGGGGGCTTCGTACACACGAGGTGACGAGAGTCCATACGTAGTTACATTCATGCTATTGTTCGGGTAGACTTAAGGTCACACCATGCTATAGTTGTACTACATGGGTTATTGTTGCTCGTTTAATTTATGTATTTCATTTTACTTCTTGAGACCGGACTTGCGTAGAGTGATAGACTTGCTTTTGTAGAGATTTGACGGGTTTCATGACTAGGCGTGGAATAATTGTACTCCTTATACGAATTTGTCCCACGCTATGTGTTTCAATTGAAAGGTTTTCCTTAAAAAATTATAACTCACTCGCCTATTCGTGAGTGGGGTCAATCACCCGTTAAAGCTTCTTATATGGTTTGTGTTGTTTGACCCTGGGCAGTGTGCACATCTTATGGGATCGGGCAGTTTGCCTCGGTAGGATTATGTACCATACTCTCATGGGAGCGGGCCGTTCGCCTCGCCAATATATATAATAGATGTATCTATGATTATATTGTTTAACCAAAGAAATTTGTTTCACCAAAGAATTAGATTCTTAGTCAAAGCTATTTTAAGAAGTACTCAGGCTTCTGATAACCGAATAATAAGAATTAGACTTGTAAATAAGAAAGCAATAAGATCACATAAAAATAAGTATATTTCAGTAGTGGTTCGGATGTGTCTATACAAGTTAGATTTTACTCCCTTTTATAGGAAATTTCTTAATATAACGTCTACTCTTCTTAATGATTGAGCATTAATGACTAATAATATCATTAATGTAACGTTACAATTGGTAATAGTAACTGTTGCGCGAAGATTATGTAACATTTAGCTCATCGATTGAAGATCTTTGAATCTGCCATTTATTCTGCCTTGGTTCATTCTGACCGTGTCTCTTCAACTCCTCAATTAGACTGGAACTCCCGCATCTAATTGTCTTGTGTGTATGCTATTTTGTTCCTCTTTGTACCGTACTTCTTTCTAAACTTCTGACCAGCTATCATGTTTCCATTGATCTACGTAGATTGCCTTGTCATCAGAAATTTTACACGTGTGAAGTCTATTTTTTACCAATACATATAGTCCCCCCACTTACCATTTATTTATCAATTAAATATTTGGTAAGTGAATACTCATTTATGGCGGGAATTTTTTGACGTCATTTCACTCGTACCATTGCATCCGTCTCTGAATGTATGTGTCCCTTGTCACTTCCATTTAATGCTCGTGCCATGTGGCGTTCTCGGATTGATTCTGTAATTCATCAACACCTTTTAGGGCTTTTTGCGGCTGCATTAGTCACGAAGTGACAATTCTAATTATGACTTTCACATCAGTGTTTTTTCCTTTTTTTTACGGTTGCTTCTGAGTATAAATACCCCTTTTCCTGCCTTTTCTTTCACGAAAAACTTCTAACTTTCCTTCGTTACTTGTAAATTCCTCTTTCACGTAAATATGTCTTCCTCGAATCAAGAACCCAAGAAGGTTATCATTGTAGACAAACTATCTTCTTCTTCTGCTCCAATCCGGAGTAGGAGGGGTGGTAGACTAAGAAGCTTGAGTTTTACACCTTCTAAGGGTTCTTCTTCTCCTTGCAACATTACTCCCCCGCCATCTTCTAGGGCTAATGTTTCTTCGTCTTCTTCTAGGGTTAGATCTTCTAGATCTTCTTCTAAGAGTAGAGAACCTAACGAACCACTTCTTGAGCCAAAAGTTGATGAGATTGTTTCTGCTGAGTTTTCTTTTGTAAAGGATAGTGAGGCCATAAGAAAACAGCTTTCTTCTATGACATCTCATGATCGTGCTGATTTTTACCCTACTCAAATCACTGAGGGTTTAGTTTTACTCGTGCGTAGAGATTGTTATTGGAAATCTGACTTTCCAGTCTTAATTCCCAATGAGAATCAGAGAATAACCTCTTACAGAACTGGGTATTCTTTTGTGTATACTTACCCCTTTACTTTATGATTCAAGCCTCCCATAGACCCTGTCATCATAGAATTCTCTCGATTTTTTAATGTGTGCTTGGGACAGATCGATCCTCTTATCTGGAGGGTAGTAGCATGCCTTAGATATTTGTCTACCTTAGCTTTAGTTCCTTTTACTTTTCATCATCTCATTCATCTCTATTCTCCTATGTTGTTCCGCCAATGAGTTTTTACTCTTGTAGCTAGGAGTAAAAGAGTTTTGGTTATACCTGATGATGATAAAGATAGAGGGTGGTATGTCTGGTATGTTGTTGTCCCTACTAAAGGTTTGGTAGGTGAAGAAAATCTCCCCTTCCCTGAGAAGTGGAACTTTGCACGTGAGTACAGTTTTGCTCACTTTCTTCTTTATTTTTTTTTGATAAATCTTCAGTACCGTGACTGTTTTTTTTTTGCAGCAACCGTGGGAACCGTTGAGGAGGTCTCCAATTTCCATGGTTTGGTAGAAAAATTGTTGTTGAATGCTCCAATGGAAGAACGTTCTTGGAAGTACCTCTCGGCGAGGTTAGGTTGGAAAGTGAAAACCCATGGTAGGTTATTTTTTTATATTTCCTTTCTTTCTCCTTTTAAGCTTCTCTAATCCCTTTTATTTGTTAGGGTTTCCTGCTCGTGGGGTATCTGCTGTTGTTGTATCTGCTTCAAAACTTTCTTTGGCTAAGGCCCAAGAAATTATTTTGAACTCCTCTTCATCAAAAAGGAAAGCAAGTGGGTCTCGGACCTTGGAAGATGAGGAAGAGCAGGAGGAAGGTTCACTGATTCGGAGGTCACAGAGAAGAAAGGTCGTGTCTGACGACGAATTTGCTCTAGTTACTGATCCACCTTCCGTTCATGAGTCAGAGCATTTCGCTCCTGAATATGAAACTCCTTCCTCTGCCAATGAATCAATTGAACAATTATTCCACCAAGGCTTTGGCACAGTTTCAGAGTAGGCACATCTTGCTATTTCCTCCATATGCTCTAGTGGAACTTTCTTCTGCTGCACCTGTTTCTGTTTCTGCTCCCCCGCCTATTCCATCCATGGATCCTTCATCTGCCCCTACTTCCGTGCCTTCCATTATCGAAGTAGGATCTTCCAGTAGTGGGGAGATCAAGCAAATTATGATAGAGGTTCCTACGGGAGGTAGCCTCTTAAAGAAATCAGGCCAAACGGATGTGTGGTTGAAGCCTCTGATAGGCTCGGTTGAGAAGACTAAGTTGGAAAGTCATAGCTCCTTAACTTGGATGAACGAGATTTTACACTCGTCCTTAAAGGTATCTTTCATATCGTTCCCTTTTATATATATATATATCCTTTACCAAATCTAACTTCTCTTTTTATGCAGATCAATCTTATTGGTACAGAATTGATGAAAAGGATTGTTCATATAGAGCAATTAGCGAATGACTATCATACCGAGGCTAATAACTGAAAGGATAAATTCGAGAGTCTTCAGCTTGATATGGAGCCAGTACAGGAGGAGAAGTGTACCTTGGAGCAGCAAATCAGAGTAATTGCAGCGGAATTGGCCATCGAGAAGGCTTCATTAAGTCAAGCAGAAAACGATAATAACATCCTGGAGTCTTCCTTTGCGGAGCAGATTTCCCATACTACTGAGGAGATAAGAAGCTTGAGGCTTTGTTGGACCAGAAGGAGGCTTATGCTGGTGAACTTGTGCAATCACTTACTCAGACCCAAGAGGACCTCCGTGAATCTTCAAACAAGATTCAATTTCTGGAAAGATCTCTTGCCCCTTTGCAGGCTTCTTATGATGTTGTCGTGGTTGAAAGAGATGAGCTGAGAGCCGATATTGAACAATGGGAGAAAGATTACGAGGCTCTTGAGGATAAGGCAGTTGTTGATGTGAGTTGGGGTTATTTGAATGCCCGGCTTGACACATTGACGGAAATGGGCCAAGACAATTTTGACTTAGAAGCTGAAATTGCCAAAACTAAGGAGAAGATTGAAAAGTCTCGGCAAAGTAAAAAATTTTCATCACCTGAAGTTGAACTTCCAATGGGTGATGAGATCGTGCCTGATGAAGCTGCTGGCCAAGCCTCGCCATCTCAAGCCGCTCCTCCTGCTGATGAAGATAATCCCCCCAATGCCTAGTGAAAGTGTTTATCAACCCCTCTTTTTGTTTTTGTTTTTTGGGAACAATTGGTGGTTACCCCCGGTCCCATTTAGGGGTGAAGTTTGGTTTAGTAAGTCCCCAGTGATAACTTAATGGCAACTTTGTATAAGCAAATTTGGTTTAAACTAAGTTAATACTTAGTTTTTACCATTATATAATATATTAATATTTACATTTCTTAGCATGACTTGTGTTTTTTTTTGAGTTTTTGTTTTACTCTTAAGTGTTTGCATGCTTTACATTCGGGTTTTTGTTTTGCCCCTTGGTATTTAATTTTGCATTAAAAAATGCTTCAGTATTTTGTGTCTTTTTGAAATAAGCACGATTTATAAAATAGGGCCCTTTGATGAACGACACTTAATAAAGATGACGTCTCAACTTCATAATGGTGTAAACATACAAAAGAGAGATAGTAATTCACATGTTTTTTCCGAATAATGTTTTGCAGAAAGTATTTATATTATTCAAACTTTCGTAACATTTTACATGTGTTTGAGCATCGTCTATGACTCTTTCGTAGCTATTTTCTTTTACAATAGGTTTTGAATAAACACGGGGGTATGAATTTCTACTCGTAACTAAATTCTGCATTTAACCTAAACATTCGTTTACATTCACGAGTATATTCGTTGTAGGTTTCTGAATCAGGCTTTATGTTTTTGTCTTTGGCTCTTTGATTCTTCTCATAACTTTTGACTTGTTGGGAAAATGGATCTTCAGGCTTGAACTTTGACTCTTTTGATAGTCTTCTTTGCCTCTTCCATACTGTATAGTCCCCCAAGTGTTTGAGCTTTGAATAATGAAATCTCGAGCACTTGACTATTCTTTTCTTGTGGTCCTTTTCCTGAAAAGGAAAAACATACGGGACACGAAGGTATATAGTTTAGATGATGACTGCTTAACCCTTTGAAACGTCCATCAGAAAGTTGTAACCCTAGACCGAGAATTTAGTTTTTTCCTCGTGTCTATTCAGGTCTAATATCATCATCTGGTTATCGGTTAACTTTTTGCCTATCATCTAAAATGGTTAGTATAATTTTAAATGTACTAAATCAAATTGAACGTAATGATACCTGACCGTGGGTATTCCTTTTCTTAGAAGTAATATTTCTTCAAGTGAACAACATTCCAACTTGTTGGTAAAATTCTGCCATCCATGGTTTCCAGCTCATAAGCACATTTTCCAGCAATACCACGCACTTTGTAGGGTCCTTCTCAATTTGGATTTAATTTTCCTGCTCCAACATCCTTTGTTGATTGAAAAACTTTCTTAAGGACAAATTCCCCAATTTTGAATATCTGAGGTGAGCTTTTCTGTTGTAGTATCGCTCTATGATTTGCTTTTGAGCTGTCATGCATATTAAAGCAGCTTCTCTCCTTTGCTCGAGTAAATACAGATTTGTTCTCAACTCGTCATTGTTTGTTTCTTCTATTGTTGTTGTGAATCTCATGCTCGGTTCACCAATTTCTACTGGTATTAGAGCTTCTGAGCCATAAACAAGCGCGAATGGGGTTTCTCCCATGGCTGTCTTTGCAGTAGTTCTATAAGCCCATAATAATGCCGGTAGTTCTTCAGGCCAATATCCCTTAGCTTTTTCCAATTGTTTCTTCATATTGTTAACAATGATTTTATTTGTTGACTTAGCTTGCCCGTTAGCCACGGGATGATATGGTGAAGAAGTGATTCGTTTGATTTGCCAGCTTTGGAAGAATTATGTGATTTGTGAGCCTATGAATTTTGGGTCATTGTCACATACAATTTCCTTTGGTACACCAAAACGGCATATGATGTTTCTCCATATGAAGCTTTTCACTTCTTTTTCTCGCACCTGTTTAAAAGCATCTTCCTCCACCCATTTTGAGAAATAATCTGTTAATACAAGTAAAAGTCGTACCTTTCCTCTGGCTGGGGGTAGAGGTCCTACTATATCCATTCCCCATTTCATAAATGGCCAAGGTGATACAACTGGGTGTAGTAATTATGCGGGCTGATGCATGTTGTTAGCATATCGCTGACATTTATCGCATTTAGCTATGAAAGTTTTAGCTTCTTCTTCCATCTTAGGCCAATAATACCCTACTCTGATTAGGGTTTTGACTAAGGACCTTGCACCTGTGTGGTTCCCACAATGTCATTCGTGTACTTCTTTCATCACGTACTCAGTTTGGTTTGGTCCAAGGCACCTTGCTAGGGGACCTCCAAACATTTTGCGATACAGAGTGTCACGAACTAGGCAGTACCGTGCAACTTTTAATCTTCTTTCTTATCTTCAGGCACGATACCATTCTGCAAAAAAATTACAATTTCATTTCTCCAATCTCAGGTTAGATTATTAAATGTTACCTCATTCTTGTCCTGGTCAATTGATGAATGAAATAAGTGTATCACAATAGTATTGTCATTATTTGTTACATCGGTAACTGCTGCAAGATTAGCTAACGCATCCGCTTCTGCGTTTTCCTCTCTAGGTACTTGCATAATCTTCCATGACTGGAATTGCCTCACCAGGTCTCGTGCCTTTTCTCGATAGTGTTGCATTCGAGTCTCTCTAGCAGTATAAGTCCCCTGCATCTGGTTCACCACTAGTTGAGAGTCACTTTTGATCGTGATCTGCTCAATTGAGAGTTCTCGTGCTAATTCGAGTCCTGTAATGACAACTTCGTATTCTGCTTCACTATTAGTGATGGGATAACATTTAATAGCTTGCTTTATCTTTTCACCCGAAGGTGGTATCAAAACAATTCCCAACCGGACTCCTTTAATATTAGAAGAGCCATCGGTGAATAGAATCTATATCCCTGGATTAGCTCCGGTAAAGATTTGTAATTCTTTTTCTACCAGGAATTATGCTAGTGTTAAAATTTGCGACAAAATCAGCTAAAACCTGAGACTTTATTGCAGTCCTAGGTTGATAGACTATGTCATATTCGCTTAGTTCTATTGCCCATTTAGCCAGTCTACCTGACAGTTCTTGCTTATGCAAAATATTTCTCAAAGGATACGAAGTTACAACAGTAATAGGGTGACACTGAAAGTACGGTCTTAACTTTCTAGCTGCCATGATTAGAGCCAAGGCTAATTTTTCTAGATGAGGAAATCTAGTTTTATCATCTAGTAAGGACTTACTTACATAGTAGATAGGAGATTGCTTACCTTTGTCCCTCTTACCAAGACTGCACTTACGACTATTTCTGCAACAACAAGATAAATGTATAACCTTTCCCCTTCCTTTGGTTTAGACAAAGCAGTGAGGGATTTGACAGATAAGCCTTCAAGTATTTAAGAGCTTGTTGACATTCTTCAGTCCATTCAAACTGATTTTGCTTCTTCAATAATGAGAAGAATTTAAAAGTCTTCTCTGAAGATCTGGAGATGAATCTTCCTAAAGCTGCAATCCTACCTGTTAATCTTTGAACTTATTTTTTGCTCGTGAGTATATCAGGTATTTCTTCAATAGCTTTAATTTGAGCAGGATTTACTTCAATGCCTCTATTTGATACGAGAAAACCCAAAATTTACCTAATTCGATGCCAAAGGCATATTTTTCTAGATTTAATTTCATGTTATACCTGCGGAGGATCTCGAAAGTAGTTGAGAGATATTGGAAATGATCTTCTGCCTGCGTTGACTTTACCAACATGTCATCAATGTACACCTCCATTGTTTTTCCCAAATGTTCCTGGAACAACTGGGTCACTAGCCTTTGATACGTAGCTCTAGCATTTTTCAAGCCAAAAGGCATGACTTTGTAACAATAAGTCCCCCTGTTCGTAATAAAGGAGGTTTTTCTCGTCCGAGGGGTCCATTTTTTTCTGATTGTAACCAGAATATGCATCTAGAAAGCTTAATAATTCATGACATGTAGTGGCATGAATCATTTGATCTATGCGCGGGAATGGAAATGAGTCTTTTGGGCATGCTTTATTCAAATCCGTATAATCTATGCATACTCTCAATTTACCATTCTTTTTAGGTACCACTACGGTATTAGCTAACCAATTAGGATATTTTACCTCACGTATTGAACCAATTTTTAAGAGTTTCTGTACCTCTTCATCGATCACTTGATTCTTGAACGATCCCTGCTTTCTTTTCTTTTGCTTGAAAACTACGAATTATGGGTCTTAATTTAGTTTATGAGTCATCACTTCTAGGAGTATACCTGTCATATCTGAATGGGACCAAGCAAAACAATTTGTGTTAACTTTTAAATATCCAATTAACTTACCTCTTCTGGTCGGGCTTAGCCTTGCTCCTACGTGGATTTCTTTCTCAGGCTTAAGCTCAAACAGTGGAACAACTTCAAGCTCCTCAGTCATTGTCTTGATATTTTCATTTTCTTCTGGTTCTTAAATAACATCAGGTCTGGAATCCATGTATGTATGTCTTCATGCAACATCCGTGGTGATTTGATTCACCGTGTCTTTATCGTTTTCTTCCGTGTCTATTCGAGTTGCTCCCTCGTCTTTTGATTCTTCCGTTATTTCTTTTTTATTGGAATGCATCACTGAGTTGATGTTTCTAGAAGTCTGCTGATCACCTCGAATCTGCTGGATTCCCCATTTGGAAGGGAATTTGATTACCTGATGCAGAGTATATGGTACTGCATCCATGTATAGATCCATGGTCTCCCCATGATTACATTATAAGCCATATTTGTATCTATAACTTGAAATTTCATTTCCTTGACGATGCCTTCTGCATAAGTATTAAGCTCAATTTCTCCTTTTGCTATGACAGTAGAGTTGTCGAATTCGAACAAGGAACGTGCTTTTAGAATTACCGGTACCCCATTAACATATCTTCCACAACCCTCAGCAAAATGATATTGACCGAGCTACCTGGATCAATCAATATTCTTTTCACGTTAGTGCCATGTATAAGTAGAGATATTACAGTGCGTCGTTATGTGGAAGCAGTAATCCATCAGTATCTGAGTCGTCGAATGAGATGTTGTCACCCTGCAAAGTCTCACGAGTCCGTTTCCCCTGGGTCACTGTGAACTTGATCATCCTTCTTGCTGAAGTATAAGTTACGCCATTTACCTCCTCTCCTCCATTTATCACATTTACAGTTCTCTTCGGAGATGGTGTTTTGGGGTCTCCTACCTATTCTTTATATATGCTTGTTTACCTTTTTCACTAAACAGTTTTGTTAGATAACCTTGTTTTAATAAGTGTTCTACCTCCCTTGCAATAACCTGCAGTCTGATGTTTTGTGCCCATGATCATTGTGAAATTCACACCAGAAGTCTGGGTTCCTTCTGTTTGGATTTGATCTCATTTATTTGGGCCATCGAACTTTATCACCCATATTTCTTAATACTGTAATTAATTCGGAAGTACTTACATTGAAATTGTAATATCCAATTCTTGTATTACCTCTATTTCGCTCATCTCGATCCTTTCTGGATCTTGATGATGATGAGCTCGAATCTCTATTTAATGGTCTGTGATCAGACCGTGGATTTTCAAATTTGGAATGAGCATCTCGTCCCGAAGGTCCCATGTACGGATCGTACCTGTTTTTGCCATTTCTCCTTTCTGATTCGGAGCGGATAGAACTCATCCTGTCTTCTGCTTTTGATTGGGCAATAATATCTTCTTCAATTCGTAATTTGGTGTTGTACCTGTTATAAACATTATTCCATGTCATAGCTGGGAACTCTCTCAAGATTTCTTTGAGTCTCTTCGTGGCTTCATAGCTTTTATCGTTCAAATTACTTGCAAAAGCCATAGCTGCCCAATTGTCAGGTACTCTCAGTAGAAGCATCCTTTCACGTTGAAACATGTCTACGAATTCACGAAGCAACTCCGTATCTCCCTATTTTATTTTGAATATGTCTTCCATTATCTTTCCACTTTTTGTGCACCGGAATGTGCTTTTATAAACAAATCTGCAAGCTCAGCAAAAGAATCAACAAAATTTTCGGGCAAGAGAGAATACCATGTTAATGCTCCTATGGTGAGTGTCTCTCCAAACTTTTTGACCAACACAGATTCAATTTCTTACTTAGTCAGGTCGTTTCCTTTTACTCCTGTGGTGAAAGCAGTAACATGATCACGTGGATCGGTTGTCCCATCGTACTTTGGTATGTCAGGCATTTTGAATTTCTTGGGAATCGGCAAAGGTGATGCACTTGGCTTCCAGGGTTGTTGAGAGTATTTATCAATGTCAATACCCTTGATGATAGGTGGTACTCCAGGATTTTGCTCGATGCGATCGTTTTGTTCCTTCACCTGTTTCTACAAGGTTAGTATTAAAGATTGTAAATCTGAATTATTAGACATACCCGGTCTTCCTTCAAGTGATTCATTTAGAGTGCCTCTACTTCCTGAATTTGCTAGTTCGGATTGTGGATTTTCTACAGTCGCGGTGTTGTTTGGAGGAGGCGTAGGTGACACAGTTGATAGCCCCCTCATGAAAGTTTGAAGAGCTTAACTTACATATTCACCAACCATCTGCTTCACAGGGTCTTGTTCTCATGTTTGCTCGTTTCCAATTTGATCATTGTTGTGAGTTGTAGATCTTTTTGGGGAGTTGTCCCTTGAACCTCGTGGGGATCCCTGAGGCGATGGAACTGGGGTTCCAGTTGTTTGTTGGTTGTTGTCGTTGGTATTCGACATGATTCGATAAAGGTTATTTGAGAAAAAAACAAAGATTATCAGATTTCCGGTAACATAACCAATTTGTTTAACTAAAGAATTAGATTCTTAGTCAAAGATATTTTAAGAAGTACTCGGGCTTCTGATAACGGAATAATAAGAATTAGACTTGTAACTAAGAAAGCAATAAGATCACATAAAAGTAAGTATATTTCAGTAGTGGTTCGAATGTGTCTATACAAGTGAGATTTTACTCCCTTTTATAGGGAATTTCTTAATATAACGTCTATTCTTCTTAATGATTGAGCATTAATGACTAATAATATCATTAACGTAATGTTACAATTGGTAATCGTAACTGTTGCGTGAAGATTATGTAATATTTAGCTCATTGATTGAAGATCTTTGAATCTGCCCTTTATTCTGCCTTGGTTCATTCTGACCGTGTCTCTTCAACTCCTCAATTAGACTGGAACTCCCGCATCTAATTGTCTCATGTGTATGCTATTCCGTTCCTCTTTGTACCGTACTTCTTTCTAAACTTCTGACTAGTTGTCACGTTTCCATTGATCCACGTAGATTGCCTTGTCATAAGAAATATTACACATGTAAAGTCTATTTTTTACGAATACATATATACTAGATTATGATGGGATCGGGTCATACGCCTCAGAATTTCTATAAAATACTTCTATGGAAACGTGTGTATCATTTGTCAAAAAGCCAGTGCATCTGGGAGTTTTCTTGATTTGAATTATGACGGCTATCTGGTGAGGTCCTTTATATATGTATATACTCCGGTGGAGAAGGTAACTGCTAATCGAGAGTTTGAGTTTATTGTTGAGAGAAGGATTGCACCACATACTTATACTTGTTTATTTTGTTTATTACACTGCCCCATATTTGTTTACTTCTTATTATAGCTGTCTTATTGGACCACTATTGAGTGTCGATGTCGACTCCTCGTCACTACTTCTGTGGGGTTAGGCTAGATACTTACTGGGTACGCGTTGATTTACGTACTCATGCTACACTTGCTGCACATATTTGTGCAGGTACATATATGTCTGGTGGTCTTTTGGGCACGGTGGCGCGGCTTTTGCGGGGACTTCCGGGAGCTGCACTTCATGTTACGATCTGCAGCCTGCAGAGTCTCCATCAGAATTATTTATATTCTCCTGTCTAATTTTTATTCCAGACAGAGGTTGTATTTTATTATATTTCCTAGTTGATACTCATGAACTTGTGACACCGGGTTTTGAAGGTGCTTATGAGTTGTTCCTTATTGTAGTTGTGAAAACATTATGATTTACTATGTAAATTCTACTTCTTACTATTTAATTGATGAAAATTATGATTCAAAAATACTAAAATGAGTAATTAAGTTAATCATTCACTGTTGGCTTGCCTGACGACGATGTTAGGCGTCATTCACGATCTTAGTGAATTTCGGGTCGTGATATTTGTACTCTTCTAAATTTAAGGTCAACCGAATAAACAAGATGTATCTAATGAACTTATTCATCTACTACTAAAAGTTGACCAGTATTATAAATCATGATTGTCTAAACTACAAATCTCTAACGATAATGAAAGGAGTTATAGAAAATATGTTTTAAGTCCTGGATAATATTAGTGTGGCAAGTATGTTGTTTAACCAATTCATACAAAGAAACAAGTTATTGTTAAGCCCCATATCGGTCGTGAAAACGAAAATAGAACTCTTTATATGTCTTAGGCAATATAGGTAGGCCAAATATTTATTGCTTTATCAAGACCTTAATTTTTCTTTTTGAAATAGTAATAGTATTAGCTAGCGAAAAAGATAGTAATTACCTATAATTTTTCAATTTTTGCAACGATGATTAGAATAAGTTTCACTTACGAGAAGCACATCATAACAAATGTAAGTACTTATTTAAATGAGAGAGTGGTCAGATGCAGAGTAAGTGTGAATAATCTAAATGGAAAGAAAAAAGCTAAGAATATCAAATTCAGATATTCAAATGGTTAGTGCAGTCTAAATTTGGTTCATGAACAAATGCGAATTCCATATCACGTTCAAACTGCATATTCATTCCCAAATTAAGTATCCTTTTTTCCTTCTTTTACTATTAATGCTTGTTTTCAAAGGTTGCCTAACATACTTTTATTGATAGACGATTAAGAAAATAACTATCATGTGTTATTTGACGATTTTTTAAATATTTACTAAACATGTATTCACTTATCAAAACTTTATCTATAACTTTAACAAAGTAAGATTTGAATAATATTCAGGTAACAAAAAACCCGAAAATCCGACAAAACCGAACCAATCCAAACCGATATAGTTGGCTTGATTTGGTTTTGATAAAAACTGAACCAACCCGGTCCATGTACACCCCTAATATATATATATATATGTGTGTGTGTTGAGGATTTAATAATAATAATAATAACAAATTGAAGAGTATTTTGTTTCTTGAGTAATCTATATCTATATCTATCTATCTATCTATCTATCTATCTATCTAAATCCATATTATTATAAAAGTGGGAAGCTCATAACTTAAAAGTGAAATTACTAATTTACCCTTATACTAATTAAATTGAACAAAAAATAGTCTAATTTACCGCACGCCTGTTCGAAGAGGCTTCCTTCTTACCATCACCATCCCTCAATCTTGGATCTTCTCTGTTAACCTAACAGGTTTGCCCTCTTACCTCTTATTCAATGAATATTAAATTTTTAAATTTGTATACATATTACTTCATCTATTTAAATTTACATGACATATTTTTTTATATTAAAATAAAATAGATAGATAAATATATTCATGTGTATTCTCTTAGTTGTGGACAAAAACAATATATACATAACTTTTAAAAGTTAAATTATCAAAAAATCCTTTAGAAAAACTTAAATACCCTACATATACAATTACAAAAAAAAAAAAAAAAAAAAA